>JAMQGT020009016.1:0-46437 GCA_024447675.2 Pterophyllum scalare | reverse complement strand
ACAGAAATATACATCACAGCCATCACTGCAAAGTATCAGTCCATGAACGTGAGTCAGCTAAAATGCCATAATTTGTATATCTTTGTATTCTAAACACTTTTTAAAAAGTATCTTGTTTTTCTACCTCTGCTGATTTGTATATCAGACCAAATCGAAGGTAAGAATGTTGAAAGGGCCATAAAGCCTTGGCCTCTATGCACTTTGTAACTTTGCATAACTTGTCACTTTTACACTTCTCAAAACTTGTTTGTGCTCTTTATTCCAAGCTCATATAACAGTGTGCTTGAGATGTAATGGTATGGTGCCCATCTATGGTAGCCTAAAAGTTATATACAAGCTAATGTCAGAAGTTTACTCTTATATATTTCCTATCAAAAGATAAATGTCCCAACTTAAATCTTTTGTCACAGTGATGTATGAGCTTCAGTAATAAGACCTTTGGGAAGGTCAGTACTTGATTTCCTTCTGTGAACCATCTGTGATGATCCTATGCAGATACAACAAATGGGCATAGTCACATCTGCATGAAAGACATTTTCATCTTTTTGACAGGCGGGTGGATCACCACATATGAAACCTGTGTAAAGCAAAGGGAAGCAAGTTTAGTACATGTCACATGGTATCACTGCTATGGCCACTGTTCTTTGCAGGGGTGAACTGCTCTTAGACTGTAAATCCACACTGGGATCCTGGCCTTGTATCAGCTCCCCCAATAAGGAAAATAATATTTGAAATGGTTGTTGTATGAATGTTTATGTTCAGTTTGATCTTTGTATATTTTCTCCTCCTCCAGAGATACTCAGCACGCTAGACTCAGATTCCTTTGGCTTGAGTTCAATCATGATTTTTCCACCAGAATGTTCCTATTCCTCTTGACATATGGCATTATGATATTGACAGATGTGGGTGATATGGGAAGATGCGGGAACTCTTTCAGCAGGGGTGACGCATGTTCACAGTCCACAGCTGCAACTTTGATCAAGTGGCTATGGGGAACTGTCAATCTGCATTGTACTTATTAAATTTATGTATGAGCCGTCACAAAATGAAAGTGTTACTAAGAAAACTGTTTTGAAATTATTTCATAATTATAATCAAGAAAAAAGAGAATTTATATATGCAAAACGTAATTTAAATTTTATTGGCACAGCAATAAAAGGGATACAAATATATAAAAAGATAAAATATATTCAAAGTACTTTTGTAGTTAAACATGTCAACAAAATTTTTTTTCAATGACTCTACACATACAGTACCAGTCAAATGTTTGGACACACTCACCCATTTATATCTAGTTATTCCTCAGCTGTGTAGCTATTGAAACTTTATCAATTTAATTTTTCAATTAATCTTTATTTTTTTATATCCCAGTATTACGTGTAGTGATTCAAAGGGCTTCACGGGCATTAACTCATAGTAAGTCATAAAACTCATATGTCCTTCAGTCATATTTGCATATTTTTAATTGTTTATCACTTGATGAGTTGGGTCAGAAGTTTCCATTCCAGTTTCATGATCAGTGCAAATATTCTGCATGATAGTTTATTATTAGTGACTGAACTATTAAATGTTATTTCTTGTTAGACCCTTCATGAAGTGGGAATTGACCAGCAGAGGGAGCTGATATCCAAGAATTATCATACTTCAAATGCTTTCCTTTCCATGACTTCCCAACAGACTAATGAAACAATCCTCTTTCACTGCGCACTGCAGTCGAGAATAATTCTCTGTTGTTGGAGTTACATCTAAATGCAGGCAACACCTGCATTTAGATGTAACTCCAACTTTATAGCATCCTTTTCCATTCTGCAGTGTTGAATATTGATTCATGGCCTCAACAATGAAAGGTGAACAGAGGCAGGGCCAGCCAGGGCACAGCTGACACACACATGAGGATGGAGGAGAGGTGAAAATGAACTGAGACGTGGGTGAATAAAACATGTCTCTGAGGACGTTGCCCTATTTCACTCCTCTGTAGGCTCAGAGAGGACTGTGAGCCTCCCTGATGGTAAATCCTCTCTATAATAAGAGGGCAAATACATTTAGTCCCATGGGCAAAAATCCATACTGTTAGACATGTACATGCAATGTAGTCACAGGCTGAGACACATCAATTGCAATATGTTGTACAGCTGTTCTTTTAGGGCTTTCAACCTTCTGCTTTGTTCATGCCATACACATTCTGCGCACTTTTTGGAAGTAATGTTATCTTTTGCAGCACCGCCTTGTATTAATCAAAATGACTGCAAGTTAAAATGTGTTATCAGTTCAGGGGTTAAATACACAACGTATTCTTCTGACCTTGTAAAAAAAAAAAAAAAACACACAAGCTATTAAGACCTATTAAGCTGATGTTGTTGTGGTCCAATCCAGTCTATGTAATAAGTAATACGATCTTGACTGCATGCTTTATTCTACCTTGTCATCAAACTCTGCAGAAAGTGATTAGATTTCTCCCTGAGCTTCATAATGTTATTTACTCTATTGGATAACTGTGTGGGGGAAATAGTTGTGTGGTCTACTGCAGAAGCGGTAAGTGCATTCAGCACAATTTCTGCTATCATAATCAAAAGTGGAAAGTTGAGTCTAATCTACAAGATAGACTGAAGTGCATTGCTGACATTAAGATAAATTGTAAATTGTGACCATGTGTGTATAGACTTTTTAAAAGGTAATATAACAAATTATTATTTTCATTCGAACTTCAAGCTATATCAGATGGTTTAAACGTACTTACAGCATAATTTTAAGATAAGTTTCAGCTCTACGCTTTCATCAGGTTGATAACTCAAGACTAATGAAAATTGTGTAAACTATAGCTCACTGAGATGAGAACTTAAAATGCATTTCCTCCCAAAAAAGGAAGACTGATAAAGCACAGGAAGTAAAGTCTGGGATTTCAGAGATTTCGTCTCTTGACCTGGGAACAGAGAACATCTGCCTCTGCAGCATCTGCCTCATCTGTTATAGCATAACTGATAAACATAAGCATATAAATGAACAGTTTACTTGGAAGGCTCCAAGGCAGAGTTTTGCACTAAGGTGGTGGGGCTGTATTGAATTCAGCAACCATTATTCATTGAGGCAAAATAAGATGATTCTATTGGACTGACCTTTTTCCCACTAAAATTCTGTTTGGATCTTATTTGTTAATTATTGATAACATTTCTAAAATCAGAGAATGTGAAGATTTTTTTCTTTTTTTTGGCCTTTCAGTGGAATATGCACTGCAGCTTAAGTGAGGAAGTTGTGCAGCCTATGTTCGTAGGCATGTCTGGGTTATGAATTACAGTGGTTTCACCTCAGTTCAGAGCTCACCTCAGGGACTTCATAAAGCTCCTGACTCCTGGCCAGGCTCTCATTAGGCTCACACAGCCCTTTGCCCTCTGTCCGACAGCACTTGGCAAGTGCTGTAGTAAATGTGAGTGAGCTGAGTGTCTACATTTGTGAAGCCAAACCATATACATCTCAGCTCAGTGATGAGGACATAAACAGACACATTAAGACACAGTGCTATGCATGAGACGATTTACAGCAGTGAGGACAGCCTCTCTTTGAAACATCAGAGTTAGGATGCATAATCTCCCTAAATTCTGCCAATTATTTATTTATCGCGACACCTCTTTAAAGCAATGAGGCTCCAGGGAGCGAAGGACGTGTTCAATACAGTGAAAAGAGCTCGTAAGAGTAAAGGACTGTGTGATTTATGGCTATTTTTCTAGCTACAGAAAATGTTTCTTTCACAGTACGAGTGGATTATAATAGTTTGTTATGGTATTCTTTTCTTTTCCTTTTTCAAATAAATCTAACCTCACGATCCACATGGTTTAAACCTGTGATCACTCTTTACCTGACTAACAAATCTGAACCTTGATAATTATTTAAAAAGTCATCAAGTTCTTGTTTAAGCATTGTGTGAATATCAGATGTACTCATATGTGAAAAATTGAGAAAAAAAGCTTGCTTTTTTCCCCTCTCTATTGTATTGCACAGTGGTCCTGTATTTTATGCCAAATGAATTTATCTCTACAGACTTTGATAAAACATCCTTTTAATTTCCCTAATTTATTGAATTCATGCCTAAACTATTTCTCCTCCATGCTCGTCAAAACAGACGTTGGTGAAGAAGCAATGTCATTTACTTTCACTTTTCATGAGGCATTCCATTTTTCACTGTCTGTGAACAGCCTCTTGTGTCGGTTTAAATGGAGTGTATTTAGAGGAGATACTGGGCTTCACCCTGAAAATGACTGCTGACACTTTACAGACACTCACTAAACTCTGTGCCGGGAATGGAAGTGGAAAAAAAAAAAAGACTAATAATGAATAAATTTTCCCTCATCCACGTAGCCAAGATATTCTATTTACAACCCATTTCTTTGGGTCTTTATATCCAGTTAATGAGATTTCAAATAAATGTAAAGTGAACTGCATTTAAATTGCTATTCAGTCTGGAAGCATGGCACTGGAAAAGGGAAGGATTCCGCCAGATGACAGAAGAGCTATTACTGGACCCGCTGCGTTCGGTGAACAGAGCAGGTCTAGGAAAAGCAATAAATGGTAGACACTGGTGAGGATTATTTGAGGGCTTGAGACTTTTAATCTGGTGGAGGTGTGGAAAAGGAAAGAAAAATAAATAGAGAAGTGAAAAGATGTCGGTATTAAAGTAAATGAAGACCTGTTGTTGAAAGTGACTACCACAGTGTTTTAATCAATCTGTCACATAAAATTACATCAGTTTATTTCTCCTGTAAAAGTTGCATTGAATGAATTAAGTTTAGAAACCGTTTCCTGCACAGCATAACGTCACTATAGTATTCAACAGAAAGTGTACAGTCCTGACATGTCGCATACTTTAGGAGAATAGCTTGAAATGGTGGGAAACTGTGGACAAGATGAATAAAATAAATAAATGAACAAATTAAATAATAACAAAAAGATCATATTTTAAGGAAATGTCATTTTCACATATCTGTTTCACGTGTAATTAGTAGTTAGTATAGTCATTAGTAATTAGTATATTGTGCCTTTCTATTCCTATTACATCACCCAATCACACAAACACTTTTTTCAGTGCCTAAGTACTTTTATCTAACATTCACACACTCCAAGCAGGGGATTGAACCACCCATCTTCCAGGACCTGCTCTACCTCCTATGCCCCACTGTTTACAATGCACATTGGAATCTAGCATTGGTGATAGGATGACAAAGCATTTATAATTATTATTACACACACTCAGTTTTGCTCTTTGATGCATCAGATTCATAGTAATTGCAGCAACATGAGACTCTCACAACTATATGCACTCACCTCCATTAGTTACACCTTTCTAATAACCGGTTGGACCCCCTTTTGCCTTCAGAACTGCCTTAATTCTTTGTGGCATAGATTCAACAAGGTTGAACACATATACAACCCAATTTGACATCTCTTTCAGCTGGGGAAGTGAGACCACTAGAGGAATGAATAGTGATGATCCTAGAGGGGCATTAAGGTTTCTGGAGGCTCCACAGACCCTGAAAGAGATATATGTGGTGTGAGGATGAGGTGAGCGAGACAGCAAGAGCCGGAACAAGTGAAAAAATTCAGCTGTAGCATGTCAGGTACAAAGTCCTGGGGTCTTCGGGGCCCATCCATGGGGGACCAGCCAAATGCTGACAGCTTCCTCCATGACACCCTTTTAGATTTCAATAGGCACTGCAAACCTGGGGAAGCTAGAGATAGATTTGTTAATTCAGTACCCATTTAGTTTCAGATTTAGGTTACTTTATTTGTACCATGGGTAGATTTGGTAGTAAGTTTTGTAGTAAGTGAGTCACAGATATGATTCACAGGAATGCTGGATTCAGCTGTTGTTCTCCCATTAGGCCCTTAAACCATTCAACAATTTGATTGGTTGAGTTTCTGTTGTTTACAGCTAAATATCCAAACCATAAATCATGAAAAGGATAGAACATACTCAGTGAAAGAACAACGGTTTTATCGGTGTGGGAAGTTTCGTCAAACATGGCAGATGCTGTTTTTTTTTTTACTACTTAAACTTCAGGATCCCATCAACACATTTTGAAAACAAAAATAAAAGTGCACTAATGCTCTGAACAATAATTTGTGTGTGACATGTTTTTTCATTGAAACACAATTGTATTTTTTTATATGAGGACGAAAAACAATGATAATAACTTTTTCTCTTTTTATGTTTACCACAACACCCCCCTGCCCCCCCCCCCACACACACACATTCTATGGACTATGTAGCAGAAGCACTGCCGCAGTGGTTCCATTGACAAACAAATATATTGTAAAATATCTTGTATTTTCTCATGAAGTAAGTTACAGTTGATCTGGGAGCAGTCTGTCATCCCCAGTTTACTTATGTTTCTCCCATTCCTGTTTCTTTGGCTCACACTCCCCCCCCCCCCAGCTCTACTGAGACTACCATGTCTATGCAGGTTCCACTGATTCCGGATGAAACCAATACCTATGGATTCCATACAAGAAAATGTATGGAGATATCAACGCAAGACATGAAAATGACACAGCTGCAACAGTCATGCTTCTAAAATTTCCTGTCTGGACAGCGCTCATAAATACTCTTCGGACATTTTGACTTTTGGACAGATGGTTTTCTAATGCTGCAACATTCTTCAGATAATAGTTTTAAGGGATTTTAGAGTCAATGATGCTTTACTTCACAGTTGACATCAAGAACTAGGTAGCGGTCTAATCCATCTTGTCAGGGATCCCACAGTGCCCCCTCACTGCAGGATTCCTGCTCAAATACTCAGATTGGACATTTACTATAACTACTGCTGCTTTTACTCATTTTAACTTAGACTTTGACTTTAACATTATATCCTAATAACTGTCGTGTATCCTTAATCTGGTACAAAGTTTCCAAATTTAGCATGAAATGCAGATCCCTTTACTTTACAAATAACAATATTGGTCATGCAGAACCACAATCTTTCTCTAACCTCAGTGTAAAGACATCTAATTGCACATGTGCTTGTGACATTGTGCACTTTAATGCTTTTATTAGTTTTAAATAAAGAAGTTAACTTCAGATGCCACCCCTCATCCTTTCTCATATTTAATTTTGCTATTTTTTTCTGTCCTTCTCTCACACTTTCTGCCTTCGCCTCTCTTCCTGCCTCACGGGTCTTCCTGACAGCTGGTTTCACTGACATGTGTTTGCTAACAACAGGCTGGTGAACAGTGATCACTCAATCCTCCACTGTCCAAATATTTCAGACTGTTTCCATATCAGACCTGAATCATTGGAAACTCCACAGCATCTCTTATTCATGGTCACCATAAATTATTCTCCCTGATATGAGCTCCAGTCACGTAAGGAAAAAACGGAGACCGTGGCACACTTTGACAGGGAGCAAGTGACAAACAGAAATGAAAAGAGAGAAAAAGATCGACAGCTCAGGCTGAAAAAAAAAAAAAAGATTAGCAGAAGGTCAACAAAAAATGAAATAAAAAAATATAAAAATAATGGAATGATTCCTTCTGGGCCAAATGTTCCACATAAATTCACAGAGCAGTACACGTACCATATTGTGTATCCGCTGGGACCTACAATATGAATGAGCAGGAAGGCATTTCAGTTTTCTCACTCAATGGACACTCTACCTGGACACCTGTAGGATTAGACTTTGAGCCTATAAAATTTCTTTTATGAAGTCATTTCTAAAAATTCTGGTGGTTGCATTTTTACTTTATTCCTCATTTGTGCTTATTGGTAAGTTGCTTTTCTTTTCTTTTCTTATTTTTCTATTTGTACTTTTTATTGCTGCAAATGAAATTAACTGAACGTAACAAAATCGTTAAAGAGATAGATTCTTGTTTTTGTTACTGACGGTGTAGGGCACAAGCGGCTCACTATAAATGTTTTCACTTGTTTTGAGTCAGAAGTAAAACATAACAATCGGTGCAGTCAAAGAAAGTGAGTTATGATTTTCTCCATGAAAATGTAAATATTTTCAATACCACAAACTTGAATATTATGGGTTGTCTGGACTGATACTTTACGTGAGATGATTGTTCATGTTTAAGTTTTCATTTGTACTTGAGAAAACACTAAAAGCAATAAAGAAGTAAAAATTTGAATAAGCTAAAAAAAAGAAGAAAAAGAAAAAAAAAACCTGACTAGCTATTTTGCAAAATTCTCAATAACATACTTTAAAATAACATAACAGATGAGGACCACAATGATATATCTGAATTTTCAAATATTTGAATGAGTCAGTTTACTGTCCAAAGAGATCTTAAGTTTCTTCTGGAACAGTGTAACTACAGTGTATTCTTTTCAGATCTCCAACTGCACATTTTTCCCATGGAAATAATTAACTTCTCACAGATAATGATGCTTTTTTTTGTGGCTAGGCAGCTGGGAAAACATTATATGACTGGGTTATGACACAGAAAACCTTTGATATGGTGGCACTGGTTTGCTTGATCTTTTATTATGGAAATTTAAATGGCATACAAAAATGCTGCATCTTGGAAATTCCCTTTTCTTTTTATATTTTCTCAAACTGAGATGTGGGTACATACAATACATTGTGAAAAAAAACAAGCACAAATAAACAAACAAAAAAAACACGAACTCAAATCAGATTTCAGTCAGGACTAAATTTGTGTTTCTCTTGATGGAAGAGAAGGAATAAATGTAACCATTAAATACAACTTTGAGCTATTTTGCCGAGCACTTTTTTTAATGTGTCACGACAGATTGTTTTACACATGGAGTCATACTTGCAAACAGCACGGTTAAAAGAAAATGAAA
This sequence comes from Pterophyllum scalare, assembly GCA_024447675.2. NCBI lineage: Eukaryota > Metazoa > Chordata > Actinopteri > Cichliformes > Cichlidae > Pterophyllum > Pterophyllum scalare. The sequence continues at coordinate 37,640 of JAMQGT020009016.1, read as the reverse complement.
GCACTTACACCCCAGCACAGTCTCATTTGTCTGAATCATCACTGTGTGAGGAAATGCCATTACATTTCATTACCACTTTTATTCAAAGAAGCTCAAACGCACACATGCACACATACTGTAAACACATTCAAGGTTATGTTCCTATAAGCGGGGGGCAGATCAGCTCCATAATAAATCAGTTCCCTGGTTGGTATTGGTTTGTGTATTATTGTTAAACCCACCATAGCGCAGCACTTAAAGCCTCTGATCCATGAAGAGTGCCGGTGTGTGTCACAGTGATGGATATAGTCATTACCATGCCCTGCTTGTCTCTGTAGCTGTCCTTCTGCTCCGTGGCTTCCTGTGCCTTCACCTCACATATTCCTTAAAACTTCCTCTTTGTCAAAAATATAGGAGCTGTGGAGGCTGGAAAACAAGTAAGAGGTGTTGTGACAGGGATTGTAGGAAAACATGAATGAAGGTGTGTGTGTGTGTGTGTGTGCATGTAAGGGTGTGTGTGTGTTTACAAAGCCTTTGAACCATTTTGAATACTTGAATATTTAGACTGTGTTATTGTCCATGTAAATCAGTAACATGTTTTACTGGCAGTAAAATGTATTTTAAAAAGTTTATGAATTGAATTATTAAATATTGATTTAATATAACATTTTATATACATGTATTTATATTAATAATAAAACATTTAAATGATGTTTGTGTAGTTTAAGTTCATTCATAAATAAGTGTTTAACACAGATTATTGAACCAGCATTTTCTATTTGATTTGATACAGGTTTTATTTAAATATCTGTATATATGTTTACTGTCAGAACTACCATAAAAAAATCACTTTATCCAATTTTTTTCAACAGTACTTACTTTTGAGTTTGAAAACAAGGGAGGGGGATGCAAAGGGAAATGTCACACTTTGGAAAGATGTAGCTTATTTATATATTATTGGATGCTTTGCCGACACAAATTATATTGCATAATAGATCTCTAAATCTGTAAATTAAAACTGCCCTTATCTTTTAATAAAAGACTCATTTGTTCTTCAGCCAAGAATGGCAATATCTACGATCAACTAAATTCAGCTTCAAAGGATTTTTCATGTTGTTTAGTATAAAATAGAATTAATAGAGTTAGAAGTGCTGGCATCCTCTCTCACATTTCATTCACAGCCCCTGTGTATCTGTAGATTGAATGCCTCTAACACTACAGCCAACTGCTTATTTGAACTTTCACACCACCTCAAGTACTAATAGCACACCAGAAGGTGTAAACCCACCTCAATTCACCCCCTGAAGGCCTTCAGGTAATCTCACAATTTCCTGGGCATCCTGGTACATTTGTTGCCTAACACATGTGTACACCCTGCAAATTAGTTTCTTTTCTTTTATCCAGATAGGGAGCCCTATACTGTGCAGTCCACTGAGAAGCGGTATTGACCAAAAGACACAACACTGCTAATGATCTCTACAGGGAAAAAGAGCCCCCCCATCACACACACACACACACACACACACACAACCTTCTGTCTCAACCCGAGGACTTTTCAAGTAGCCAAAGATTATGACTGAACTTGAAAACTCTACAATCAGTAATCAAAGAAACAGAAATGTACGAGTAGGTTCAGTCTCTCGTAGAAGAAATATTACCTTCATGGCCATATCATGCCTCTGCAAAGAATCATGTGAACAACTATATTTAGGAAAGCAGGCCAGGGGTTACAGAGGCTCACAGAGGCTCTCAGAAGCTCTCAGAGGAGCTGTTGTGCACTCCCCAAAAACTGAACTACATACATCAAACAAAGCCCTCTGTTAATGCTGAAGTTGGGCCAGTGCCAGACATGGACTGAAACAAAAAGCACACAGAGGCTTTGTTTTATTCAGTTATTATTATTATTATTATTATATTATTATTATTATTGTTGTTGCTTTCCTTTTCTAGCTTTTTTGTCCCCCTGTTTTTCTTTATTGTAATTAACCAAAGGTGAGTATATCAAAGACAATTAAAATTGTTTTCCAAGCTTCAGTAAACACTGGATGATGATAAAATGATAAAGACTAATAGCATTTTTTGTTGTTTGAAAATGTTGAAAAAAGTACTATCTGCATGATAATCATAATCAAGTTCACTTCAAACTCACGTAATGTGAACACCAACTTTATGCAGTTTTCTCATTACGCAAGGAATTTAATCAGTGTTGTTTTGATATTCTAGATTATTCAGCAGAGAGCAAAATATACAGAAGTGAGAGAGCAATATCTTTCTTTTTTCATTTCATAATAAGGTGGGCCTCGTTCCCAAGCATATGCAGCAGAGTTTTTAATTGAAAATGGAAATTTCTCTCTTTAAGTCCTGATTATCATAGCAGGTGGAGAGCAATTAAAATAAATGAATGGTGATGTGCCTCTGTCCTTGTGTTACAAAACGCTGGAGGCATTTTAGCACACATTTGCACTCACCTACATCTCAGATCGTCTCACGACTCCTACTGTATCACAGACTTCATTTAACAGTTGGTATAAATTCAAAGGAATTAGAAGAACATGAATTATATTTGTGTGTGTGTGTGTGTGTGTGTGTGTGTGTGTGCGTGTGTGTGTGTGCGTGTGTGCGTGTGTGCGCGCGCACGCGCGCGCATGAGCTTGCATGGGCACATCTGTTTGAGTTAGTCTTGGGTAAGAAAAGAAGGTTTACATTTGGCTTTTGAATAGTGGACAGCTGAGAATGCAGCAGAAACTGACAAAGTGCATCTGCCATCTGCCATAAGAAAAACCGAAAAGTTCACATTGTACATCATTATCATCATCATAATGCAGACGAGATGCTCACCCACCCACACACACACACACACACACTCTAGGAAGATGACAGGATGTTGAGTCTCAGTTGGGTGGAGGGGATATGAGAGCTTTATTTAAAAAACACAAAAAAAATAAAATAAAGCTTTTCAGTTCCAAATGTCTTACATACATACATATCTTGAATACATTCAGTAAGATACAAGAAAGTGCATGATGCTATCAAGATTTATACTACTATAATATCATAAGATATTATCAATAATTAAGAGATAAAACTGTTTGATAAGTTTGTATTTACATCCTTTGATTTCATTCATTCAACATGAAAACTGCATAGCTGTGTTTGATTTCCCCAAACTTGCACCCAAAGACTTCAGTTAAATACTGCAAAAGTATTAATTGTGGGCTCTTCCAGTCATTGACAACTGGAGAGAGTCCATATATGCTGGCGTTAAATGGAAATTTAACTTTGCACAGCAGTGAATACTGTGAACATTTTGTTTAAACAATAAATTAAAAAAATTTCCACAACTTTACGATGCACATGTCCAAAAAACATGCATATAAAAAAAAAAAGCTTGCTTGGTTTAAATTTACCATTCATCACATGATTATGTGGAAATGTCTAAATTGGGAATCTAAATTGTTTGATGTGTGCTCTAAATTCTTAAGTTGCAAGCAGCTTTACAGAAAATCTGCTGCGGTTTGCACCAGATACTTGTGTAAAGTATCCCTTTACCACAAAAATGAAAGCATGCGAGGCCTGTTTCATGTAGAATATGGAGTCGGTAACATAGATGGTGGTTGTCTTATGATTGGAGCATGTCTTGCTGATATCATTATACCCCATCAAGGAGATGCCAGCAGCTGAGGTTTAACTTAAACCAGTTTTCGAAAATAGTCATAATGCATTGCTGCCTCACATCTTTGCAACATGCCTGTGTGCTAAAATGTGCTCTGTTGTGTTTCTCATGTTAACCAGACTGGCTGGGGTTACTTGCACAGAAAAGAAAGAGACGTACGTGTAGCTAACATAAAGGAAATCACAAAATAAAGCAGGACCAAATGACAAAGAGACACAGCAGAACCAGCCTAAGAGCAAAGCAAAGAGGCGCAGAAATGTAGTAGTGATACAAAGAGACGTCAGAGGTGTGCTTGACAGGAAACACAGCCACAGTGTCATGCTATGCCCCAGTTGGGTGTCGTCTTCAGCTCCAGCCCCCACTGATGGATGATGAGGCTCTAGTGTGGGCTGAACGGTGAGGCGGGGGACGGTGAATTGGAACCAGTGTCTGAAGCTGCCTCGTTCACCATAAATTAAAACAGGACGGCAAGTATTGAATAGCTCAAGTGCGTGTATGTGTGTGCGACTGCAGGTCTCTCTTTGTGAGAACCAGTTTGACCTTTAGATTTAGTCCAGTTTTTGGAGGTTCTGGTGAAATGATGTCATCTTGGAGTTAGAGAAGATGGATAAATCTGTGTAATATGTCAGGATTTTCTTTGCTAAATATTCTAATTTATTTCAACATGAATATAAATAATAAGAAATGATGCAATGGACGTGTCTTAGCCATGTGAACGTTAATAGTGCATGTATTCGCATTTGTGCGTGCTTGCTCATGCATGACTATCCAACCGTATTGACTAGCATATGTTTGGAAGCTCGTATTGCATCCAGATGTCACGCCAAATCAATTCAAGTCAAAGAGAGCCAAATGTGTTCACGAGGCTCACAAACCCACGGCAGGTGCAGGCCCTTCCACAGCTTTCAACAATGTAGCTGGGTAACATGTGTGGAAACTAAAAGCACAGATTTGACAGTGGACTGAAATATCAGCCTTATATTAAGTATGGGATATTATTTATAGATGGTGATCCATGTCTGATACAATTCCAATTTTATTTCAATATTTTTTAGTCCAAATGTATAATACTAAAGTCATACAAAGTCATACAAGTCATACCATCTAAAGACACTAGAGAATCATTAAGGTTTTCCATATGTTGTCTGTCAAAGAAAGATTGTTTTTTGAATGCCTCAGTTACTGATGGTTAACTTGTGGCACTTACCAGATAAAAATAGGAAATACGAATTTCCACTACTTGTTCAAAAAGTTGTTCTTTATTTACTTTCCTTTTTTGACTTGACTTTTTCCAGGAATAATTCTAAATCATAAGTAAATGAAGATTAAATATGATTTTAAAGTGAAAAAAAAGCAAATCCACTGCAGTGTACTAGTGTACCAGTGTAATTGTAATACCAGAAACATCCATGCAGCCAGTATCTTAATGTGCATATTTACAGTTAACACTACATAAAATGTACATTCAGCAGTTTTTGTCATACCTTGGACAAAAAAAGAAATGCATTATAATAAGAACAAAACATTCAAACTGTTTGCATAATATCTACATTTTAAAAACAACAGATTTTTTTTAATTTTTTTTGGAACTAGAATGTCTACTACATATAGTACTTAGCTGATGTAATCCACTTTTCACCTCAAATGTTGCAATTCTACATATCTTTGTTATCTCACTTAACAAATATTACATTCACAATTAGGACACTGTTGTTTCCTCGAGAGAAACTCATGGACAAAGTCACATAAAAAGTTACAACAATATAACAGAAGCATAAGTTTGATCTATTAGCGAGATATGCTCAGTTCCACTGTCTATCTCTCAATAAAACACATGCAGTGAGCACACTCCCAAAGGTCGTTACCAACATGAATCTATGACCTGCATACAAACTGGATATATCTGTACAATCTATTGTAAAAGGCATGCATGACACATTTATGAAAAATATCTGCAAAGATAACGCTTTCAGCATATCAGCTCTTTCAAACCTCCAGTGTTGAATTCTCTGTCATTCCAGTACAACATGATGCATTATCCCAAATATCTGTGACAAACAATCTTTCGTGAACAGACTAGAGTGAGAAGTAAGAGGGAAAAGGATCTCTGCTGGAGAGAGGAAGCAAGACTGAGGGGGACACTCTGTCATCTGTCTGGTTTATATCGTGCTGGAGAGAAAATGTACTTGGGGTGCACAAAGAAAACACAATAAATTACTCTCTGTGCTCCTCATTCATAACCCAGGATTATCATCCCCAATCCATACATCACGCAGAGAGGGTCGTTTGCATTTTGCACACATACACAGCCATATGGAGACAAGCAGGACTAAGGAAACACATACATACATGCAACACCAAATGTAAGCCAAAAGCCATTAATCCACGCAGTGACTGGGAAAAGTTCCAAATGGGCCTGTGTTTGTGTGCGTCTAGGTGTCGGATGCTTTGGTATGAGGCATGTAGCAATCAATTCCCCATGCATGCTAAAATGATTATCAAGTTGTCATCTGGAAATGCACCTCTGAGGGCCATCACAGCAACAAAGAGTTGACATTATGGTAAATACAACATATGCTTTTCAAATGAATAAAACATTCTTTTATATTTTTTCAAAAACAGCTTTTTTTCCTACATGCTTGAGGTGTGTATTGCTATGATCACTAAATGCATACAGTAACACTTAACACAATTAAAATGAATCTAAACAAGATGTTTCCCTTCTTTTGTACAAAGTGGTTCACATTTATCACACCCATAATTCAATAAGTCTTTGTGGATTTTGAATAAGGCTGCAAAATTAAGTTGGTACACTACCAGACATAGCTTGTTTTCTTTAATAGCCTCTGTAATGTAATTAGGAAGGAGGTGTGAGGGATAGCCCATTCTTATTTCTGCATGCCTCATCAGGTTACTGTTGTGATGGGGCTGAATGTACCCCAAGCCATGGTCTCTCCTCAAACCTAACCCAGCAGAGCAACCAAGTCCAAATGGGCCATGGAGTGCAATTTCCTGACTGACAAATCTGTGACTTATTAAAAAACTCTCAGTGTCTTAAAGTCGGTGTTTTAGTTGTTACATTATTCAACATTATTGTCTACTATCATGCACTGCATGAACTGTAATGCTCAGTGCAAATCTCTGATCCTGTAAACAAGCTATAATCTCAGCCCTGAGCAGAAAATATCCCACACATTAAATAAGATAAAGGGGATTCATAAACACGTATGTGCACTACTTTAAATTAGTCTGTTGAAGAAAGGAGTCAAATTGTTCTGTAAAGATTTCAAATATCTGCTGGGTGGTTATTCTAATGCCACATTATGTCAAATACAAGCCGAGAAATTTGATGTTGCACTTTAGCACATTTGATTCAATTAATTCTCCTCTCCTAGCAACAAGTTTCCATCAGAGCCCTGCCCAGCTTACTACACATCCTGCTCTCTCACACTCATGCTCCCTGAAGCCTGTACTTCTGTCACTTAAGGTATTTTTTTAATTCTAAAAGAAAAACAGATGGTGAGGCTTATATTTTTGAATAATATCTTAGTTTTCCCTATTTCCATCAGTCAGCACTTTTTGTACACTTTATAAACGCATCTGAAGAAGTCATAAATAGAACATAAGTAACATTGGGAGTTGCAAAGAATCCATTAGAATCTGAATTCACTGAACTTAAAAGTGTTGCAGTCTGTTGACCACATGAGTAAAAGTCCAACATTTACTCTTTTTGACCTTTCATCTCCACCAAGGAAAACGTCTCTCTCTCAGTCCTCAAAAAATATTCCACTGTATTCATCTAACTGATTACTAAAGAACTAATTAAAGAAGTGTCCAGCTGCAGCATTGGAGAGGCTGTCAATCTGATGGTTTCTTTATTTTTATGGAAATAATCACAGAAAAAAAACAGTTGAGGAAAAATAAGCTATAAGAATACCTTTGCCATTATAACACTGATCCACTGTTAAGATGAAAGTAGCTGCTGTAAATCATTGTTGTATGAACTAAGTGTCTGCCCTGTCTGGGGAAAATGATTCCCATTCATGTAAAGTCCATTCTCAACTACATTTTGAGGTGTATTTGTCATTGATTTTCTTGCTATTGACTTCCTATTGTCACTCCTTTTCAGCCAAATAACCATTTATTAGGTGGTGCAGGACTGCTTACTATATTAACTCAAATACTCAACAAAGTCTAATGTGGTTAAATTTGTGAATGGGTATTAAGTAAAAGTAAAAAATAATAATAATAATAAAAAAAAAAGTTTAAATAAATAAATGAATAAATAAAAAAAAAATCACTAAAAACTGAGGGGGAAAGTAATGGTGCCACACAGGAGCCAAACCCTAGTCTGCTGGGTGAAAGTCTTGTGACTTTTACCACTTTCAAAGAAAGTGTGATACATCTTTTTCTTATTTCTCATCCTCTCTTTGCACCTCTGATGACCATGGAGGGTTGATGAGAGAAAAAAAACATGCTGTCACAGACCTGCTTTTTCTCATTTTCAGCTTGCCATCTGACCATCTGCTCCCATACAAACTTATTACACTCATCCACAGCTAACTCATACAAACCTCTTTCAGTAGCTGAATGAAGGTGAGAGGATACATATGGTCACATATGATTCAAGCAAGGAGCCTGCCTTTATGTGGATTTTGGACATGAAATTTGCAAAGGATAATATATTAGCAATCAAATAATATTAAAAAAATAATAAGTTCAATGAAAGGGTGAAAAACTATGTATGCATTTATTTTTGGGTATACTTTAAAAAAATAAAAAGTGCCATTTATTTCCTTCTACTCTCCAAAAAGCCCATTCTCCTCTGTGTGCATAGTTGCACAGGTCAACCCAGGCCTCTCATACCATTCTGAATGAGCACTGCTGAAATTCTAGAAAGAATTTTTTTTTTGATGTAAAGGGTAGTGCAGGCCCCCAAGGGAAGGATAATTTATCAGCATTTTCTTATCTTTATCATTTTCCAGGAAAATACAGTGAAATATCTCTAAGAATAACCACAAAATGAACATTTTACAGACACTGATATATAGGATGAAATATAATACAAGAAATATCATATAGAAACAGTTGCACATTAAGTTTGATTTTAGGAGGAAACTGTGTCTTTTGACGAGCAACTGAAAAAAGAAAAAATATCAGCTGTCAACAGTTTTCTACAGACTTGACCTTTGTCACTACTCTCTACTTGTAATTGTAAATCATTTCTTTTATTTTCCCTTCTCCTCTGTTCTTGTCTTTTCTCCGATGAACAGACAGGCTAACAGTAGATGAGATGAATAGTCTGGGACAGTAATATAGATGGTGACTTTGACCTGTACCAGCTCCTCAAACTCGTTCCAAATCAATCTACCATTCCATCACTGTGACCCAGATGTCCACCCTTCTTCCCACTCTCCATCTTCCTCCTTATCGCTTGCCAATCCCCATTCATCAGTGGTTCTATCTCCATTCTCTTCTCTCATCTCTTCTTCCAAAATGACTAGAGTCAGATTCTCTTGACAGCAAGAAAAAAAGTTTTTCTTTGTGTGCATTACTTTAGAGAAGAAAAGACTACTTGAAAATGAATTGGACTTTCAAAATACGTTTGCCCTGAAACCTTTTGTTCCATGGTTCTCATGCACTATTCATATATCTGGATGAACTATCTCTTGCTTTGCTTTTTTTTTTTCACCTAACTAATCAGGCACAGAGTTAATGACCTTGAGGCATTAGCAAAACAGTGTGACTCACACCTGCAGCTTATTTTCTCCCTCCCTCCCTCCCTGACTTTCTTTGTGTGTGTGTGTGTTTGATTCGTTTGTTCATTTGTGCAGGAAGGTGAAGCAGAAAGGTCTTCTCTTTTTGTTCTTCTGTTCCAGTGTGTTTTTAAAACTGTTAAAGCCACAGTTAAGCAGATATAGGACCCATACTCATCTAATCCCTTGGATACAGGTTAAAGGAGAACTTCTGTCTGAAGGCAAAGCAACTATCTGGTATTTGTTTGTTTGATTATTATTAAAGGCTGTCACTGCTTCTGAGTATATCTGTCCTAAGTTGCAATGGTGACTTTTGCACCAGATATATGTCAGTGCTATAATCATTATAGCCATACCTTGTAATATGGACGCTTGAAATGTTATTATAGTATTGTGTCAGGAGCAGAATGAGATTGGGGTAAATCCTTTTTTGTCCCTTTTGTAATCCCATGTCTGCTTTTCGACAGGGTATTAAAGCCATAGCAGACATATGAATCGATGATGGTATTTGCACACTTCTTATCACGTTGCTTATCTACTGTCATAGAAACCTAAGGATTACATTCACCTCCAGCTTATAGCTGACAGTGATGGAAGCAGCGGGTGGCTTCTATGATTTGTCCCCACCCCACCCCGCACCCCCCTTTCTCTCTTTGCCACATTTTTATTCTTCTATATGAAGAACATACATTTCCCTGTTGGTTTAAATGTATTAGGATAATACGCTGGGTCCGTCTCATCAGAAGAGTAAATTGATGAACATTTCATTTCACTAAAGTTGATCACAGAAAAGCGAGATTAAGAACAGATGTGAACATTATAGGGCATCAGGCAAGGACAGAACCAAAGGATTACACAGAGATCGCAACATGCAACAAAGACCAAAGCGGAAGGGAGGAAGCGTAGGAAGCAAACACTGAGGAATACAGAGCAGGTTTCTGACCTTTTGTGATGACGTTTTCAAGGTTTTGAAATAAGTATTCTACAAATTTGAGTATAGATTTGTTTTTAAAACTTTGTTGAGTTCTGACCACAACTCTTACTTTTTATAGTGTGAGAAGGGTAAGCACTGCAGAACAAGAACAAAGAGCTGCACCACACATCTGTCCTCTCTACTCTACATGCAGGGGACCACCTCCAGCTGTCTGCATAATAAACACTTTCTAACGCACACACACACACACACACACACACACACACACACACACACACACACACACACACTACACATACACACAGACCAAAAAAACAAGAAAATAGTCAAGCATGCACGTACACAAAAACACACCCACACACTCCTAGTGAACATTGCTGTGAGCACAAACATTAAGATGTTGTAATTTTTGGGGTAATTAGTTGGCCTGTCAGTTTTATGGCTGTACCTTGCTCGCTCCAAGATTAGGCCTCTGAGACCTCCTGCTCTGCTGCACACACAGCTTTGTACCATTGTTTGTATGTGTGTGTGTGTGTGTGTGTGTGTGTGTGTGTGTGTGTGTGTGTGTGTGTTTCTGAGAAAGAAAGAGAGAGCGAGAGAGAGATGGGTGGCGATGTGAAATGGGAGAGAATGCCACAGAGAGGGAATATAATGCAGCTATTTAATTAGCAAAAGCCCGTTCAAGTTCATCTCTTCCATCAGTGATTCTGACTCCTATCACCATTAACATGATAGAGATTTCTGTTGTATTTCCTAATGTGTCTTTGCACATACAGTGATTTTATATTCATAGCTGTCATTTGCATTCAAATACCCTTTGGAATTACTGTAATCATAACTCTTCCGAGCAGTTATTTCAGGGTGATTGAGAGATGCTTATAATAAGTTTGAAACTGTGATAATGGGCTCATCCTAAAGATTAAAGAAGAGAAGAATATGGCCAGGCTTGTAGTGACAGCAGGCTTTATTTACTTTACATAAAACTTCTGTCTGTTCTCAAGTTTGTTTTAGTGTTGTGTGCCAAGATGGAATATGTAAAGAATGGAAGAAAATATTTTTTTTAAAAAGCTAATTTAATGTCATTAATCTATACCCATACAGTAAGTGAATGGAAATTTTAACATGACTCAGCTTCTTGAGATGTGTAATATAGTATAACACAAAAAACACACATGAGAACATGTTCACAAACTGGATTTTGATTTTGAAATGAATAGTTAACAGCTACATGTGTAGGGAATTAGGCGTTGCTTTTTTTTCATAATAAAGGGCAAGCTGAGACAAGGGTAAGTAAAAGCTCGAGGGACAATGTCATCATTTTATTTAGCACATTTCTGCAGCTTGTGGACATATTTAACACTGGGTTTACTGGCTGCGCTCCATTAACTCATACAGTCTGTTAGTAATTCATGTCCGTAGACATATACAGACAAAGACAGACTCACTTACATGTTCAGTGCAATTATTCAAGACTTGAAAGAGGAGAGGACAAGTAATTGAATTATGCTCCATATAAACAAACTTGGGAGAAATAAGCCTGCTGTTTCTATACTCCCTGCCTAACACTTAGTGTCTTGGCAAGTAGCCTGTGTGTTACCCAGATAGACACACAGTAATGCACGCACACACACACACAGATACACATACACACACATCGAGAAACTATTATTTTAAATGTAGAAAACAAATATACCTAGTCTGCTGATTTCATAATCTCTTCTCTGTAGGAATAAACCTCTACTAGTGTAAGTCTGATGAAAGAACCCCTATTGTGCTCTACTCTATATACATGCATAAATATATGCTTTATAATCTGTGTGTCTGTCTTCATGGCTCTTTTCAAGCCTATCTAGAGTTTGGAAGATAAGTTTCATTATCATCCATCTCCTGAAGAAAGCGCTGACCCTGGATATGGGTGCCTCTCTAAAGGTTCTTTCTTCCTTTTCATAATCAAAGACTTAGTTGGAGAAAGGTTTTGAGGGGAAGAGCTCATTCTTTTCCTCATTTTTTTTTTAATGTAGTGTGAAGGTAGAAACTGTAAACACTTCACAGAGTAAGCTGGGGAGAAATAAGAGCCACTAACAATGTCTTTGTTAAAGTCTATTCATTTTTAGACAACTCAAAATGATGTCTATTATTACATATTATCTCAGTCTAATACAAGATTACTGCAGATTTTCCTTTCTATTGTGTGGTAAGTTCATATATCTGACAATTGTTATTTTTCATTTGATGAAATAAATCACATTCAGTAAAAAAAAAAAACTTAACTAAAAGAAAAAAGATGAAAGTATAGAAAAGTAAAAATAATGAGGGAAAACAACTTTTGAAATGTCATGCTCTGAATGATAATTCATAAATGAAATGCAAAGCGTACTCAAAATTTGCCAAACACAACCCATAAAGATAAAGCCACATTGAAATGTTTGGTTGAGTGACCCGATGACACCTCTAAAGGAGACTGCACCTACCAGACATCATGCTACACTTTGAGCACTGCCTGAAGGTATTACCCTGTTTACTGCTACGACCACACACACACACACACACACACACACACACACACACACACACACACACACACACACACACACACACACATTGTGTGTATAAACACAATTTCCCCTGGCCATGTCCTGAGCAGCATATGGCAGACCTTGAAGTTCAAGGACACCAGTGTTTCTCAGATTTAAGAAATCCATCACTGACAGACACATTCATCTCAGCCTCACCCTGTGGAAAATACACACAGATGCAGCCCTGCATGTTCACAATCATACGGTCACTACACGATAGAAAAGTCAGACAAAGACAGAGGTAGCGACCAGTCCTACAGAGATTAGTTCCTTTCTGATGACTGAAGGTCCATGATAGGGGCTTAACAAAAGAGGCCCTAAGGGATAGTTACACACAAACGCAAACACACAACATGTCTTTTGTTGACCTTGCATATCCACAAAAACATTTCTTTCATGAGGGTATAACCCTCATTTCTCTTTAACAGTTTATATATTAAATGCCGTGTATATACCCATGCTTACCCTTTCCTTCACCAAAGTGAAATCTAGAAACATGCTTGTTTTGTGTTGTTGATGTGGATGGGATTAAATTTAGTCCACCCGCACAAACGTTGACATATGCACTGACATATGTTTGGGTGACATACAATCAACAAAAAAACGCACAATGACCAGCTTCTCTTATTTTTCAGCAGCTCGGCCTTGGTGTCTCACCCTGACATGTTTGAATAATTCGGGTTGTGCTTGAATAAGCAGAGCTCCTATTACCCTCCGATATATCCGATGGATCATAGCTTTTGGCCCAAGCATTTGTCACAACAAAAGGAGAAAACAGACACTATGACTATGGTATCTTGTATTATGTCTTATGCCTCACCGATCATTGTTATTTATAGCAAATGTACAGAGGTTGCTCAAGTGTGCTGCATGTGTGTTTTCACTTTGTTTTATATGTTTTTGTGTCACTTTCAGCTGTGTATAGAGTTATATTGAAACCTCAGCTGTTTTAATTGCTCTAATTATCTAATATGTCTAACTATGTTTGCTATAATCTAACTAATTAGGCAGACTGTTTTTCTCTATTTCAATAGCAGTCACATTTTTGCAAAAGTACATTTACGGTATGCATAAAGAAAAATGTTAACCTGCCTTTTTTATATTTTAGATTGTTTTATATCTTTAATGTTGGACATGCTTTCCAGCTGAGACTCCTTACCTTGGATTTGATTAAGATGATTTTAGAGGATGATGGAGTAGAGAAATGTGCATGTTGTTTTTTTTTTTTGTTTTTTTTTGTTTTTTTTTTGTTTTGTTTTTTTAAAAGAATGGGGAAGAAAGGTGATTTGAGTGACTTTGAACATGGCGTGGTTGTTGGTGCTAGAAAGGTTGGTCTGAGTATTTCAGAAACTGCTGATCTACTGGGATTTCCCCACACAACCATCTCTAGGGCTTAGAAAGAATAGACTGAAGAAGAGAAAATATTCAGTGAGCAAGAGTTCTGTGAGTGAAAATGCCTTATTGATGTCAGAGGTTAGAGGAGAATGGCCAGACTGCTTCGAGCTGATAGGAAGGCAATAGTAACTCAAATAACCACTTGTTACAACCAAGGCATGCAATTCTTGTCAGCTAAGAAGAGGAAACTGAGGCTACACTTCACACCTGCTCACCAGAACTGGACAATTTAAGATTAGAAAAATGTTGCCTGGTCAGATTTTTGCAGTGACATTACGATGGTGGGGTTAAAATTTGGTGTAAACAACATGAAAGCCAACAGAGCATCTTTGGGGGGTGGTGGAACGGGAGCTTCACATCATGGATGTACAGCCAACACATCTGCAGTAACTGTGTGATGTTATCATACCAATACAGCCCAGAATCTCTGAGGAATATTTCCAGAACCTTGCTCAATCTATGGCATGAAAAATTACAGCAATTCTGAAGGTAAAAAGGGGGTCCAAGGGTGTGTGTGTGTGTGTGTGTGTGTGTGTGTGTGTGTGTGCTGTGTGTGTGTGTGTGTGTGTGTGTGTGTGTGTGTGTTTGTGTAGAGGACTAATTAGCCTGTTTGTTCTACATGCTTTATAGGTCCTGGGGGGATGACAGGAGATGGGCACATACACACCTTGCTCCCCATGGAGGCCATCTGTTGTACAGACACTCAAAAACACACACATTCATCTACACACTGCCAAGGAAAGGCACTATAAAACTGCTGATGAGGGAACACAGATATTGATGGGATCACTCATTTGAGCTGTCTGTTCTGGAAATATTGGTCTACTGACTGTAGAACTGATACAGTGATGAAGAAGAAATGAAACAAAGGCCCTGGAAAAAATGTGCAGAAACATGTTATATTAAAGGACATACTGACTGAAGAATCTAATTTATTGAACTCCGTTGTGGAGTTTCACAAAATGTCTGTATACTGTAGGTTCTCAGGCATCCAGGTCATGGTAGTCTCTGGAGCTGGAAAAAAGGCGACTGGACTTCTTTAAGTTTTTGAAGATGTTTCACCTCTTATCCAAGAGGGTTTTTCAGTCTAAAACCAATTGGTGGAGAGCCCCATGGATTTAAACCCTAGTGGGGGTTGTCCCTTTGGAGGTGGTCATTGACCCGCTATTGTTCAAGTGCATCATCATATGAGCTTTGGGTGAAGTCACTGTGAGACCTTGCCCCATTCTATCAAGTGACATATTGAGGTCACCTGAAGTAGGGTGTGAGTGGGGGTTGAGGTGCCTTCTCAAGACTGCACTGTAGGTGGCTGACAGCTGGTGTCGTAAGCCACCACCTCTGTACAGTCATGATTGTTCACAGTGGACATAGGTAGCTTCTTTAACTAATCTTTCAAACCATCTGTCTTCCCAGTTCAAAATATGAACATTGGCAACCTTGACAAAGTGTCCTTTATCCTTTAGGTGCAGATGTAACAGCTGAGTCCTGTCCTGTTGAGGTGGCCCGTCTATGTTATGCCATGTATTTGTTGTGTGGCTGTTTGGTTTCTCCATTGTAGAGGTCTGAGCACGCCTCACTGCTCTGCACAGCAAACACTATGTTGCTTAGCTTGTGTTTCGGGAGTTTTGTACTTGTGATGAACCAGTTTTCTGGTAAACTTCAGTGTTGATGCTTCCATCTTCCTAAATGAGCACAGCACAGTCCAGAAATGATAAACTATTATCTATGGCATCCTCCTTTGTGAACTTCATGTTTTATCCACTGAGTTGATGTGGTGAATGAAGGCTTCTCCTACTTGGGTTTTGATTTTGACCCAGGTGTCATCCACATATCTGTACCAGTGGCTAGGTGGTATCCTCTTTGAAAGAGCCAAGAGTTTTACTTTCCAGTTCCTCCATGTAAAGGTTGGCTACAATGGTTGGCTACATCAATTTCCCCAGGTTCAAATAAAGAATTATGTCAGTCTCATCCTTTTGTATCTTAGAGTCAATTCCAAACTTTTCTTTCACCTCATTTTACAACTATACATTCAGTTTTTATGGATTTAAATAGTTTTTTGTGAGACAATTAAGAAAAGACAGCTGCTTATTTTTTTCTTTACTGAAATTTACATTAGATTTACAGTCTTCTTGGAGCATAGATGCTGTCATTAATAAATTACTGCTTTAAAATCTGATGTAAAAAGCTCATTTCCTTAATGCTTCTTCTGTACAGCACAATCTTTTAGTATATATAGAGAAAATACATTTTTGAAACAAAGTAATCCACCATTGACTTTTCAGAAACTGCCAGCCTAGAGGCTACGTACAACTCTGTAAAATATATTTAATTACTGCACTACACTAACACTGCTCATGCAAGCTGAATAAACAGCAGTTCAAACAACAGGGATCCCCCACTGCATGCCATCAAAAACTCCCCAGTAAAACAAAGAGGTAGAGGAATCAATATTCAACCTTTCTGAGAGACACATAACTATGAGGCTGAGCTATGATGGAAGCTCTTTCTCACTTGGCTAACCTTCAATGAAGCCTCAGATGAGAAGAAAATACTATTTTCACCTCACTTCTGGGCCAGAAGCAGCTCGCTATGGGCTGTGTGTTGTGTTGTGTGCGTGCATGTGTGTGTGTGTCCATATCTCTGTTCTCTTTTCAGTCTATTTTCAGTCTGAGATTGCTTTCATACAACCAAGGCCATCTAATTACTAAGTTACTAGTTTATACACCTGTACCATCAAATTTTCTGTTTTTAATCTACTGCACTGCAGTCCCTTTATTCTATTCTTATGATCACAGAAATGTGCATGTATGAATGGTCGAGAATATAAGAATTACCTCTGTACCTACAATGCAGCCCAAAATTTCACAGCTTCACATCCCCAAATCACAACTTTTGAAGCTTTGTAAAACAGCACTATTGTAGAGCTATTGCAGTGCTGCGGGTTTTGTTATATTGTACAGGAAAGCCTAATAAAATTGCAATGGCTACTGAACAGTAAACCAGGAACAACACTATAGAGTCTATTTCAATAGCAGCTCTGTGAGTCTGTTCCTTCCATGGTGATGTTTACGGTGGAATGGCATAGTCAAAAATGTAAACCTTCTCAAAATGATGCAAATCTGCAAATGACTGAATAAAAAGGATTAGACTGATTTACCATTTTAGCTCACTTGAATGAAAATGTCAATATTTTAAAACTGGAACTCAGCAAAAAAATACAATTAAGGCTGATCAGAAGCTGACAAATGAAGTTTTTGGCAATCCATGTAAAGAGTGCCTACTCAAAATATCACCCAGTGCACATACATCTCTGGAGCTGCACCACTGGTATCAGGCTTAGAACAACACTGCTTTGTATTAAGGGCTCTCTACAAGTTGTATTAAACGTACCTGAAACCCAGTTAAGATTTAAGTTAACTTAAGGCTCAGCTCACAGAATAGCTGAATAAAATGGAACTCCTCTCTTCTCTTTATTTAAAATATTGCAGCAACCTGTTTATTTAAATGGTGTTTACTGTGTGGATTTTCTTTCTTGCATTAGAAGAAGTGACTGTGTGTTAAAGAGCCTTTTGATCCTTTTGATTTTTTCTTGAGCTGTTGATAAGCTATTCAGTCTGTGAGGGCAGTATCTTAGGTCAATAGGAATTTTCTGATAATAGTTCATTCATGCAAGCAGGGAGATTCGATCACAGGGTATTAAAGGTATAGTTGAACAGTTCAACTTGAATAATACCAGGTGTGTGTAAAATTAATAGATCCTGAACATGTAAAAAAGTTCCTGTAGTCAGCATCTTATTAAAGTTTGGATGTCTCCAGATACCTATAATCCACAGATGTTAGAAGGATTTGAAATTGACTGGTTTCAGACAATATATATATATATATATATATATATATATACAGTAGTGTGAAAAAGTGTTTGCCCCCTTCCTCATTTCCTGTTTTTTTGCATGTTTGTCACACTTAAGTGTTTCGGAACATCAAACCAATTTAAACAATAGTCAAGGACAACACAAGTAAACACAAAATGCAATTTGTAAATGAAGGTGTTTATTATTAAAGGTGAAAAAAAAATCCAAACCATCATGGCCCTGTGTGAAAAAGTGATTGCCCCCCTTGTTAAAACATACTATAACTGTGGTTTTTCACACCTGAGTTCAATTTCTCTAGCCACACCCAGGCCTGATTATTGCCACACCTGTTCTCAATCAAGACATCACTTAAATAGGAGCTGCCTGACACAGTAAGGTCCACCAGAAGATCCTTAAAAGCTACACATCATGCCGAGATCCAAAGAAATTCAGGAACAATTGAGAAAGAAAGTAATTGAGATATATCAGTCTGGAAAGGGTTATAAAGCCATTTCCAAAGCTTTGGGAATCCAGCGAACCACAGTGAGAGCCATTATCCACAAATGGCGAAGACATGGAACAGTGGTGAACCTTCCCAGGAGTGGCCGGCCGCCCAAAATTACCCCAAGAGCGCAGCGACGACTCATCCAAGAGGTCACAAAAGACCCCACAACAACGTCCAAAGAACTGCAGGCCTCACTTGCCTCAGTTAAGGTCAGCGTTCATGCCTCCACCATCAGAAAAAGACTGGGCAAAAATGGCCTGCATGGCAGAGTTCCAAGAAGAAAACCACTGCTGAGCAAAAAGAACATTAAAGCTCGTCTCAATTTTCCAAAACACATCTTGATGATCCCCAAGACTTTTGGGAAAACATTCTGTGGACCGATGAGACAAAAGTGGAACTCTTTGGAAGGTGTGTGTCCCATTACATCTGGCGTAAAAGGAACACTGCATTTCAGAAAAAGAACATTATACCAACAGTAAAATATGGTGGTGGTAGTGTGATGGTCTGGGGCTGTTTTGCTGCGTCAGGACCTGGAAGACTTGCTGTGATAAATGGAACTATGAATTCTGCTGTCTACCAAGAGATCCTGAAGGAGAATGTCCGACCATCTGTTCGTGTACTCAAGCTGATACGAACTTGGGTTCTGCAGCAGGACAATGATCCTAAACACACCAGCAAGTCCACCACTGAATGGCTGAAGAAAAACAAAATGAAGACTTTGGAGTGGCCTAGCCAAAGTCCTGACCTGAATCCTATTGAGATGTTGTGGTATGACCTTAAAAAGGCCGTTCATGCTCGAAAACCCTCTAATGTAACTGAATTAGGACAATTCTGCAAAGATGAGTGGGCCAAAATTCCTCCAGAACGCTGTAAAAGCCTCATTGCAAGTTATCGCAAACGCTTGGTTGCAGTTGTTGCTGCTAAGGGTGGCTCAACCAGTTATTAGGTTCAGGGGGCAATCACTTTTTCACACAGGGCCATGATGGTTTGGATTTCTTTCACCTTTAATAATAAACACCTTCATTTACAAATTGCATTTTGTGTTTACTTGTGTTGTCCTTGACTATTGTTTAAATTGGTTTGATGTTCCAAAACACTTAAGTGTGACAAACATGCAAAAAAACAGGAAATGAGGAAGGGGGCAAACACTTTTTCACACCACTATATATATATATATATATATATATATATATATATAATTTTCTGAGCAATAAAATCTGAATAAACCATAACTGATATAATAGCAATACTGCTGGTTTGTAAGTTGGGGTGAAAAAGTTCTTTGAACTTTTAACCTTTTAACCTAGTATATGAGCCTGCATCTCCTTCTTTTCACACCAAACAACAGTGAGATGTTGTTTTTGCGAGATCATTCCTCTATTCAGCACTCATCTCTTGGCTTTTTAAAAATATATATATATTAGACCTCGATCATTCATTTTCCCTTCTGGCTCTTATTTGAACTCTCTCAGTGGGATTTAGGACCCTGAACTAGATTTCCTAAGACCTATGACTCCTCAGGTCACATCCTCCTTGTCCCTGACCTTCAGAGTCAGAGCAGCCTTGGGAAAGCATCAGTGGACTGATTTACTGATACACAGGCAGTCGAGCATCCAAGAGGTCAGCATGTCCATGCATTGCTTCACTATCCCATAAACTAGGCCTATAGTCTAGGTTAATGGTGATTTAGTGATGGACTGATCTGGATCTGAAGAGCAATGTCAAAGGGCATGTGGGAAACATGTAGAAAATATAGAAGTGTTTTGCAACAGAGTTATGTCCCTGTTTGCAGCTCTATCATCACAGACAAGCAGGGGATGGGAGGGAGGAGATATCTGGTTCAGTTAGTTAAAGGTTTCTGTGCACTGAGAAACAAATTTACAGTGTCAAAAGTTGATGTATTTGTTTCCACCTTGCATTCAAATATTTTAGATACTCAGTGTAGTGTTCTGAGAGGGTTAATTCTTACTTGACGACTACTGGTGATGGTGCAGTTTTGGAGAATAGAAATTAAGTTCCCATCAATGCATCCATCCATGCATCCATCCATCCATCCATCCATGCCATACAGCCATCTTCTTCCACTTCTACAATTCCGGTTTTTGGTGACATTGGACTTTATCCTAATATGTTAGGTTGTGAAATTCTGGTACCCATGTATTTTTCTTAGAAAACATTTTGACATTACTGAGACAGATATTGGAAGTGATGTCAAATGATTTGTACCTTGGAATTATATCAACATTAACATGTCATTATATGATATTTTTCTTCAACTAAAAATGAGAAAATAATTTATTCAAAGGCATTTGAGTTACAAATAATAAAAACACACAAAAAATATGGCAATGTGCCACAGAAGTATCTACAACAGAGTTTTGTTTTTTTATTTTTTATTTCTCAGGTTGGACTTTTACATAGAGAAAACCTGTAGACATTAATACTCCAGAGAACAGATAGAGGAAGTTGTGGATTTAGATAAAAGCCAATCTTCATGGATTAGCTTGTCGTCCTGTATTCCTCCTGTACATTATCAAAGTGCAATTTTAATCTTGTGTGCGTGTTTGTTTATCTGGCAGAGGGGATTAAACACATTGTGTGCTGACAGGACCATGTGTCCTTTCCATCACTTCATTCCTCTTAGATTTTCAAGGAGCCAATTAGCTTCATCCATCTGCCATTATATTTTTAGATGCAAACCCCAGTACCTCATGAACATGCCATCTCACTCATTCACTCAGCCACTTTGCCTATCTTTAACTCGCTCATGGGCATGGGAACTTTACATATGCAGGATGTTTAAAATATTTTTATAATTTCTTTTAATACTCATGGGTGAAGAATTTGTGCGTCTTCCACTTAACTTCTTTACTTATTCCTGGCTGCCTGAGTTGTGTGCACATTACCCTGTTCACCCAGTGACGAGATAAACAAAACAGAGACCCACCCATGAAACTATTACCATGGCACTGCTTAAAACAAAGACTTTTGATGGTTACTGATGGATACATTGACTGACCTCCAACTTCTGTCATGGATCTGAAATTATGTTTAACTTTGTGTTTAATTTTGAATTTACTGTGCTTGTTCTATTTGTATTATCTTTTACTCCTGGCCATTGTGCCAAGTCTCACCTGTATCCAATCAGCAAATTATTCAGCACTGTGTTGTGTTCCCCACCTCACTTTGTTCCCTGACAGATTTTCTTTAAACTTCAAGCCAGCCAATTTCTCATATATATATATATATATATATATATATATATATCACACACACACACACACACACACACACACACACACACACACACACACACACACACACAACGCCAATGGCAACTGGATAGTGTAGTGGCAACATTACCCCATGTGATCAATTTGATTGCCATGATTATGTGAAGTAACCTCTGATAGTCTACTAGAAGATGTGAATGCATCACTATGGACAATCTCTACTGTGACCATGACTGAAACTGACCAGTTGATGTATACCACAGCACAGCAGTGAACTTTGAAATGTTTGGCTACAAAATGAACGGCCACAAGGAGCAGTATCCTCCGTGGAAAAGAAGACTAGAAGCTAAGATCAAGGCAGCACAGTGGGAAGTTAGCCAGCTATTAGAGCTTCAGAAAGATGTGATGAAGAACCAAGTACAACAAGCTGCCCATAGCAGAGGCCTTAGAAACTGGCAAGCAAAGAAAGACTCACAGTCTTGGCTAACTGCTTGAAGAGGTATACCAAAGACATAGAAGCCAGGAGATTAAACCAGATGTTCTCCACTGAACCATCCAAGATGTACTCTCAGTGGCAGGGACACAATATGAAAACAGTTCCCCCACCAAGGCTGGAGACTGAGCAATACTGGAAGAGCATATGGGAGAAAGATGCAACACACAGCAACACTGCTCCAGCTAGTGGATCTAAGAGCAAATGACAGGCATCATAGTGGCTAAAATAATCAGGCACATGGCTCAATGCATGAGCAGGGCCCAGAAAGGAATTGGGAGAATTACCAGCTACTAGTGGATAGAGCCATCACTCAAGACTGTAAGACCAGACTGACCAACCTGTGTACCGCCTGGATTGACTACAAGAAAGCCTCACACAATACCTCATACATGGGTCCTGGAATGCCTAGAACTGTACAAAATCAATCAGGAATTCAATGGGATGTGGAGAACAATACTAGAGGCCAACTTCAAGCCAGTTGTACAAGTCACCATCAAGTGTGGGATTTACCAACGAGATGCTCTGTCCCTACTGCTGTTCTGCATAGGCCTGACCCCCCTCATCCAGATCATTAACAAGACTGGCTACGGATACCGATTACAGACAGGAGCAAACATCAGTCACCTCCTCTACATATATGACAACAAGCTGTATATCAGGAGTGAACAAGACATTGATTCACCGGTTCACCTCTACAGTGATGGCATTGTAATATCACTGGGACTGGAGAAGTGCAGTCGGATGGTAACAAAGAGAGGGAAGGTAGTCAGAACTGTGGTGGCTACACTACCAGAAAGCAACATTGTAGACACATTTGGAATTTTTTTTTTTTTTGCTAAATCTAGTGACAAAGTTACTAAGTTGTCAACACTATATTAGCGGCAACTAACCAAACCAGTGATGTCACATTCTTTACTGGCACAAGATGGCCCTATACACTACATACTCTAAAAACTTAAATACTTATTTCTTTAATCTTGATTATGGCATTCTATGTATGCCCTGCCTACTAGCATCTTGCTCCCTGCTGTTATGTGCTGGATTGTCTCAGGGGCATCTCTGCACAGCCTGTGCCTCGGGTCTCGCCTGGTGTGATAGACCCCTAAAGGCCTCTATCGATCTTGTGCTTAGAGCTTGTTCCTTTGCTGCGATGATTAGTGCCTCTGTTTTTCAGCCCAGTCTTGTCCAGCCACTGATAGGATTTTTCAATATCTGCCACTTCTCTCTGTCTAAATATTTAGAAAGCATCTTCAGTTTACAGTTTTTGTACTGGTATAATTTAGCTGTTGGTAATGGGTAAAAAGCAAGGTTACGTTCAAGTCTTCCATAAAGTCTGGAAACACACAGTTTGCAGCATTTAATGACAAAACAGGAAAAAGGATAAAAGGAATGGAATCCTGTCACTTTTGGCAAAATAATGAACTTCATTGTTATTGTTTACTGTCAACAAAAATAACTAAAAAGTCTTGATAAAAGTGTATCATATGATAACTTTTATCCAGCTTTAGTGTCTCATTCATGGTGGTCCATCATTTATTACCTCTATTAATCATATGGGAGTCATTAATATAGTCAGGGTAAGAATTGCTTGGATTTACCCTATAACAAACAAAAGCCAAACTTGACATGTTTAGAAACAATGTCAGATCACCTAATGACAGCTCACACTAAACAGGCAGCTGAGTGCATGACATGTTTTCAGTTTTGTTCATGTTTAGGATTTTATTCAAACAAACATCATCAAAATTGTTCCACTCAAGTTTTGCTTTTTTCATGTGAGGAGAATACCTCACAAACCACATAACACTTTACTATGAGGTTGCTTTAAAAATGGGATTTTAACCACTTTATTAAATGACACCCAGACTAAATAAAATTGGGGCCAAAATTAAAACTAGTCATATATGCATGCATCAACACATGCATGTAGGAAGCCATTTACCAAAAGTAAAGTATTATTTTGTGTTTGCTACTGTTTGCATATCAACAAAAACAGGATAAACAGACACGTTACTTCCCTGAGGACAAATGGTGGATGATTTTATCATCTTTTTATGACAAAGCTGCTTCCTGTCTTTTATTCTTTTATATATGCTGACAGCCTCCTGCAGCTTGCTGCACACTACATGGATGTCTTTACCTTTCCACAGTCCTTCCTGACTGAGGGAATTGTACAGTATTAATACTTATGTAGTTAATGTCTAAATATTTATGAATATTTAGCTGATAATGATGAGAAGTGGAGGAATTTCTTAATTTCTTTCCTTTAGCAGAAGTAGTCAGTGAGTCTTTTTCAGGACATGTGTGTATGTAGATGTATATTTTGGATTGATTGATTGACAGTGTTTTTATATTTTAATCTTATTTTTTAATTTTGTGGAGTAAATATTTTCAAATATCTGTGTATGCAATGACTGTAAAAGATTGCACATTATTGTATGGTGAAAATGCTTTCACCCTTTTGCCCCCAAGTTCTTCATATTCACAAGAACTGCAACTTCATACGCACAACCGGCAGCCTTAAAACATCCATAATGAATCAGAAAATACCCGAAGAAAATCCAGCAAGTCAAATCTTCACACATTAGAGAAGCAGACATCATGCCAGTCGCATCAGCCACAAACGGTCTGTAACAGCGGCTATACAGTTTAGATTTTGAAGTACAGTATAAACAGCTCTATCCGCACATCAGACCTTTTGAAATGCAGCAGTTACTTTGACCATTCTGTAATAAGCATACTCAGCCCTGAGGCACACATTAAACATTAACACTAGGCCTGTACAGTCCTGTAATCCAGCACAGTCCTCCAGTGAGCCAGGAGGACAATTCATCCTGCCGAAACAGAAGGTTCAGCAACACATGTCTCGCTTTCCTGTAGATCAACGAGAGAATGTTAACACTGAACATTTTTGTCCGCTGCTTCAGTATCATGGTTGCTGACAAAGTCCATGTTGGTTTTTAAAAAAGTGTGTGTTAGAGATAATGACAGAAAATGTTAATTTTGTGATTGGACATAGTAAAAATGTAATGGTGTACCTGCTACTTGGATACTGTGCAATCGTCTGAAATTTTGAAATTAAAAAATAGCTATACTTAGGTGAACATTTGCAACATATTGTGAATATGACTGGAACTCTGGAGTAGTGGATTATGCTGTAAAAATTGCTTTTTTTTGTGGATATTTTGCCCTATATTTTTTTTTCCAACTGATATATTCATTTTTGCAAAGCTGAAAATATACAGCTGTGACCAAAAGTACTCGATTTTCACAAAGTTTAGCTGTTTCAGTTTTTATGATGGCAATTTGCATATACTCCAGAGTTATGAAGAGTGATCGGATGAATTACAAATAATTGCAAAGTCCCTCTTTGCTGTGAAAATTAACTAAATCCCCCAAAACCCATTTCCACTTCATTTCAGCCCTGCCACAGAAGTACCTGCTGACATCATTTCAGTGATACTCTCATTAACACAGGTGAGAGTGTTGATGGGCGACTAGGGCTAGAGATCACTCTGTCATGCTGATTGAGTTTGAATAGTAGATTGGATGCTTTAAAAGGAGGGTGGTTCTTGAAATCAATGTTTGTCCTCTGTTAACCATGGTTACATGCAAGAGAAACACATGCAGTCATCATTGCTTTGCATAAAAAGGGCTTCACAGGCATGGGTAATGCTGCTAGTAAGAATACACCTAAATCAACCATAAATGGGATGATCAAGAACTTCAAGGAGGAGAGGTTCAGTTGTTGTGAAGAAGGCTTCAGGGTGCCCAAGAATATCTAGTAAGCAACAGGACCATCTCCCAAAGATGATTCAGCTATGGGATTGGGGCACCTTCACTGCAAAGCTTGATCAGGAATGGCAGCAGGCTGGTGTGAATGCATCTGCAAGCTCAGTGAGGCAAAGACTTTTGGAGGATGGCCTGGTGCCAAGAAGGGCAGCAAAGAAGCCACTTCTCTCCAGGAAAAACATCAAGGACAGACTGATATTCTGCAAAAAATACAGGGATTGGACTACTCAGGACTGCGGGAAAAGTCATTTTCTCTGAAGAGGCCCCAATTCAGATTGTTAAGGGCATCTGAGAAAAAAATAAGATTGTCTGGAGAAGAAAAGGTGAGTGTTGCCATCAGTCCTGTGCCATGCCAACAGTGAAGCATCCTGAGACCATTCATGTGTGGGCTTGCTTCTCATCCAAGGGAGTGGGCTTACTCACAATTTTGCCTAAGAGCACAGCCATGAATAAAGAATAGTACCAAAACATCCTCAGAGAGCAGTTTCTCCCAACCATCCAAGAACAGTTTGGTGAAGAACAGTGCATTTTCCAGCATGAT
Organism: Pterophyllum scalare; assembly: GCA_024447675.2. Taxonomy (NCBI): domain Eukaryota; kingdom Metazoa; phylum Chordata; class Actinopteri; order Cichliformes; family Cichlidae; genus Pterophyllum; species Pterophyllum scalare. Next base: position 10,909 of record JAMQGT020009016.1, on the reverse strand, counting down.
GGAGCATCATGCCATAAGGCAAAAGTGATAACTAAGTGGCTTGCGATGAGCCGGCCAGGAAACTCCACAGACCTTAATCCCATCAAGAACTTAGTCAATCCTCAAGAGGTGGATTGACAAGACAAAATCTCATCAAATTGTGGATTGGATTTCAGTCAGGATTTGGCCCAGAAGTTGATTGACAGCATGCCAGGGCAAATGGCAGAGATCTTGAAAAGTGAAGGGCCAACACAGCAAATACTGACATCTTTGCATAAACTTAATGTAATTGTCAATAAAGGCATTTGAAACTTATGAAAGGCTTGTCATTATACTTCAGTATACCATAGAAACAAAATTTATAAAACAGTTTATTATACAATTTTCAGTCGCTGTTTGGTTAGGATTAGTTATAGGAAAGTTTAGTGGCTCCGGAATGTAATATTTAGCAGACAGTCCTCATTTCCAGTCATCTGATGTGGTTAGATTTTGTCTTTCAGTGCTGTGTAACCTCTGTGGAAGCTTCTTGGAGCCATTGGATGACCAGCCTATTTTTTGAATAAATGAGTGTCTTTGTGTGTCCTGATGAGTGTGCTGACCATGGCAGACTAGATTTAAGATATTTTGACTTTCCTACAACCACACCATGGTGACAGAATCCAAATATGTCAAAAAAGTGACTTCCAGTGAACCCTTTCACCAAAACACAGATTCATGCACATAGTTGAACATGCACACCAAGTCCTCATTCTTTAAAAAGTAAAGAATTAGTCTACAGTGCTCAGTGGTTTCCAGTTCAACTCTGGTATTAATTGAGAGCTGCATTATCTGCATTATCAGAAGCAGATTGCAAAGTTCATGGGATGTAGATTTTCTTTTATATGCTTCCAAATTGACCTTTGCATGACAATGAAAGAAAAGAGGTACAGGATTTGTTATGATTTTTGTGACTGCTACCCCCTGTTTTTTAGGGTTTGTGTGTGAGTGTGTGAGTGTTTGTGTGCATGTGTGTTTGTGTGTGTATGGGGGGGGGCGCTTAAAGTGAAGTTTATATTGAAGTTTCTTTGGAGTTCTTTGAGTGACTTACTGCGAATTGAAAAGCTCACAGTTGTTTGAGTTTATAACTGTCAAATAATGTCTGAGACTGCTTAAATACATGCACATTGCATCTAATTTTAATAGACTCATATAGCAAACATTAACCATATGTGCAAGATCTGAGAAAATATTCATGTAGTATATTTTGTTTTGGTTTATTTTTCTCTATCTTTCAATCTCTACTACTCTGAAATTGAGGGGATTTTTCTCTGAGTGCATAGGAAGACATAAACTGTAAAGTCTTCTGATATTCGATATTGTAACATCTATCTTGAAATCTGAATTCAACCAACCTATTACTCTTTTAATTTGATGCATGTGTTTAACTACACCAATTACAGTAGTTACCTCCACACAGGTCAGTGCCATACTTGAGACAGCTGCTCTGATGGGAACATGTCCTATTGCATCAGCTGTTTAGTAGTTATTTGTGTTCAAACACAATCAATGCAAATAATTTAGCACAAAATAGTATGCTAAATATATGTACAAAAAACCTTAATTCCAAATTCTAATTTGCTTTATATTTGATAGTTGGAGCCATATGATGAGTTAAATTGGTGAAACAATTTACAGCACTATTTTAAACAGTTTTATTTGATTTCTGTATTTTATGTGTGACTAATATTACGTATAGCCTTTAAAAATAATTAGGTTTCAGTCTTGATTAATTGCACAGTTGCTTGCTTGATCACATATGTATGTGCGTAATGAGTGCTGTGTAGTTGTGCGTAGTTAATACACCTATAGATCATTAAGCAAAATCATCCTCTGCAAATGTCAATATAGTGTTGACATATATCAATAAACCTCAGAATAGCAAAAGATTTTTTTTCTTTTTTAATGTCTGGTTTTAACATATTTCTGAGCTCAGCAGAATCTGCCTCTGATTGTGATTCAAGCCCGTATTATGTATGATAAACTGGGAAGCCAAATATGGTTGATAGCATAGTAATTAGGAGCCATATATTTTCCCAAGCAACGTGGTGCCAGAATCATTACCGCCTTTCCCTGTGATGAATGTTTCATGAGACTTGGTGGTTATGAATATATTTGTTCACATTTTGTATGTACATATTAAAATTATGGAAAGTTCTCCCGAGGTTCTTTATGAACATTTACGTTTGAGTTGCTGTCCAGCCACTGGTAACAGCTGCACTCTTAAGATAACCAAAACAAACACAGATTTTCTTTTTAATATAATGCAATATTTTATAACAATATGTTAGATTATAACTTACATAAATTACGTTAATGTTGCTGCTGCTTTTTGTTACCCTACTAAGAATGACGTTCAGAACAAAACATTCAGTTCCTGGTGAACTCTCAGGTCTAAAGAATATTTGAACAAGTGTCAGGAGCTGGCATTATCGGTCAAACATTTCATTGTTTGTATGGGCCTTTATTATATCAGAGTATATCTTGTGGCTGATAGAGAGGAAGTTTGAAGTATTTAATAATATTCATGCAAGAAGTATGTAAACTATGCATGCAGAAATGTAAACACAGATTAGTAAGTGTTTCCAAAAATGTAATACATCCTATATTCAAATTTGGCCGCTCACATGTTAACAGTGACACGTGTGCGTGAGTGCCTCTCTCTCACACACACACACACAAGCATAGCTGCAGGTGCAGCTCTTTTGACTGATGAGCCTGTAAGTGTTTCCAAAGCATGAGTTGCTCTGAGACAGCTGCCTCCACATACAGTGTTAACATGAGACTCTCCATCTCGCTCTCCACTCCCTTTGTTCTTTCTCCCTTCATTCTACTTTTTTGCTGGCCTTTCTTTCTCTTTTCTTTCCACTGCTGCTGAGGCATGATGGAGTCAATCTTTCATCCCAAGGAGTGAGGTGCTAACTCTCAAGGTACAGTAACAACAATAAAACTCCAAATCATCTAAAGAACTTAACTCTGCTTCATTGTCTGCTGTAGGGCAGAATGAAAGGCAATCTTTAGTGGTTTAGGGGTTCAGACCAGAAAAGGGAAGCAGCTGCAGCTATGCCAGTGCCAGGATTGCATTTCTATCTCCGCACGTTGACAGAAAGTTCAACAATTACCCCAGAGCCCAGCCTCAAAATATGATTAGCATGGACCCAGATGATAATGGCTTTTACATGCAATTACACCAAAGGGGGATTTACCCAGTATATGGGAATAATGTAGCTGAAGAATGGGACAATTGCTTGCTAATGTCTGCTGTTGTTGGCTGACCCAGTGGAAATTTGTTTATTATAAGGTTTTATATTCAGACAAGCTGTGTCTGCAGTAAGTCATGTGATGATTATTCATGAGAAATGTTATTTCTTTTCATTCACTTAGAGGCAGGTTTTAAGTTCTGTGGATAGGAACAAGGCAAACCAGAGGTGATACAAATGTTTTCTTTTGTTTTGTTCACTGAGCCAAGAAACATTTATAGATGGAACCAGTGGTAGGAAATAATTTAGTAGCTGAATTAAAGTAACTAAATACATTCGGACATTTAGACATGAATTAGACAAAAGAGATATCAGAACTGATGTAAGATTTATTTTATTTTTTTAAAGTAGGTTGTTTATTGGAATCAGCATTTATTGTACTTGGATGATGTACCGCTACAGTGTGAAAATATGCTTTTGTGCATGCAAATGAGAACATGATCTCAAAATCACCATTTGCAGCTGCTGATTTTATTTTTTGTTTTATTTATTTATTTTGCTTCATTATAATGCACATCCTATGCTATGCTCTACAGATTTTCAGTTATATTTTGACTGATTTTTTTTTTTTTAATTTGCAAAAAAGAATGTTAATGTTATAGAGCGGTGCCTTTGGAAGAGGAACATATTCACATAAACACACACCAAAAAAAAAGGAAAAATAATAAACAAATATAAATAGAAAATAAATCCCTTGCTGTATTATTATCTTGTTTGGAAAATATTGTCCAAGATCATACATCTTTCCTGAAAGTGACGTTATTAACTGACTTAACTTGATTTCCCAGGTTTCCTTAAGCACCGCTGGGTGAGAAAAAGAGCAATGAGTCTTTCTATCAAAGATAAAAGTCTCTCTCAGCTGGCCAATATTTCCAGCCGAGTGAAGCACAGTTAACAATATCATAGCTGTCCTTGTGGGTGTTCTACACACCCTCTTACAACAATATCTTCAGTATACAACAAAACCGAATACTCCCTATGCAATATCACCATAGATACACACATGCACAGAAAGGAAAAACTAAACTGAAAAAAAAAACAACCTGAAATACTAAAACTCTACAAGTCTAGTCTACTTGTATTTGTGACATTAAATTCTTGATATTTAAAATTTATTAACAGATTAATCTGACACATATTAACTGTTCCATTGTAAAGATGGTTAAAATATTAAGCAGCTTGCATCAAATCTAATTTTCAGTGTAGATCTCTAGTTTTGTGTTTTTTTTACTGCTCAAAAACCAGAATCAAAAGATTGCCGTATGAACTTGTGATTTTCTTCCCAACTCCACAATATTCCTGATTTAAGACACACACGGACAAGTAACTTTATTTAGAAAAAGCGCTACATAGCCAGGCATTACTATTTTAACCGTATATATTGTGTCTGCTTAAGTACATAGTAATTTTAATTAAATCTATAGTAATAATAATAATAATAATAATAATAATAATAATAATAATAATAATTATTATTATTATTATTATTATTATTATTATTATTATTATTATTATTATCCATTCATCCATCCATTTTCTGCTGCTTATCTGCGTTTAGGTCATGGGAGACACTCAGACCACTCTCTCACCAGCCAGCTCATATAGAAATAATCTCTCCAGCATGTCCTAGGTCTGACCTGGGGCCTTTTCCTGGTAGGACATGCGCGAAACCTAGGAGTCATCCAGGCATGTCCCTGATCCACACATCACCGAACCCCTATGGCCCCTCCGGAGTAGTGCCCAACAGGGCAACATGGCTTGAGGCCTGTCAACCAGGCACTCTCCAGCAAGCACTTCCCCCCAGGCCTGAGCTCTAGGGTGGGGCCCCAGTAACTTGATCCTAGGCAGGGTAGCCATGTCCCTTGATTTCTTTGTCATCATAGGCTGCTTTTTTCACTGAATCGCTCTTGATCTGGCCCCTCATCCAGGACCAATTGACCTTGGGAGACCCCATCAGGGGCAAATTGTCCCCAGCAACAAAGCTCCAGGGATCATGCAAGCACACAAATCCCTCCACAGAAGGGAATTATAATAATAACACTGTAAAATTGTATCATATCCACATTAAACAAGAGAAAATGCTGACTCGGTGAGGCAGCATAGTACATGATCTTAGTTAGTTTAACAGCATATGCATAACTTTTGCTTCCATAGCACCCCTCTCCATTTGTATTGTTTAGACTATGTGAAATCAGAACTCTAAAAAGCTGTGGCAGCCACCTCACAATGTCTGCTTTTTTCACTGGTAGTCAGCTGCGTTGTCTGGCGGTGTTGGATAACCCTGAGTCAGAGCTCTGTGGCTTGTCTTGGTATAAACAGATGGTCTGGGCTGTGATGACTACTTTCTGATCTCACCCAGATAGGGATGCAGGCTGTCAGATGACATTTCCAAGTTCTGCAGAGGTGAGATGACTGAAACAGTTTGAAATTTTTTGGAGTTTGAATAAAGCCCCAGGTCTGATTTCCTGAGAGAAGTTGTATTTAGATAATCACAATTGTACTGTGAAGAGTGACAAGCTATAATTTAGATCCCATGGTTTTGTACAGCAAATAGCCCCAATCCCTTCTTACCCTTCATAACTTGTTAAAACATTGTTGATAGCAACTAGAACTGAATTTTAAGAATATTTCAGGAATGCATGAAAACACACACACACACATATATATATATATGATCTAAAAAATCATTTAAAAGATCTAAAGAATAAGTTTAAAACTCTCAAGAAAGGTGTAGAAGAAAACTATTGATCACAAAATTTTTTCTACACCTTAAATTTTAAATGTCTAACCTTAGCTTTTCTAGATACATAACTGTAAGTCTATTAAATGCACTGAAACTAGTTGCAAATACAGCTGTTCCACCCAAATACTGTAACTTTAAAATAATCTAATCTCAAAGATATAACATTATCACATATTTTTTTCCTGTCCCATTTAATGTGTTGTATCACCTCACATTTACATGGTGGCCTATAGTAGGGCTCAATGCATCTATTTTAGTTCAAATATATATCCTCACTGCAACAAAAGATTATTATGTTGTCATGGAGAGCTGGGTGCAGTCTTAATGACAACCAAATGTTGATGACCTTTGCTCACACTGTCCACCTTGCTTCACATTCCTCACTACTGACAATATTCTTCCATCTTAAAGAAGAAAGGACTTTCCAGTGGGATGAAGTGATCATCCCTTTAGATATTATGTTCCTAGAGTTACAAGCTTGATGAGGACCAGGGTATCCAAAAGAATCCTCTTAATACAATGCAAATATTCCTCCTGATGTTGCCACCTTTCAGGGCAGGGGGAGAGTAGGAGGTAGAGTTTGTGTGTGTGTGTTTGATCAGGCTGGACCTTTTGTAGGATCTCTTCATATTTTCCATCTAAAGTGGCTGGGGTGCCAGCAGACCATCACATCATTACAAGGGCCTTGATAATCATAGCACTGGTATAAGGGAAAGTAGGCAAAGTGCCCCGAGTGTGTGTACATCTATGTATGTCTGTGTCTCATCTGCCAGTTTGGCCTATTTCAGTTTTTCATTTTCACAGTTTTGTCTTACTTTTGTGCTTTTTTACACTTCTGTTTCAGTCTTCACTTAATGCTTTTTTGTCCCTATGTTGTTCTGCTTGATTTAATACATTAAAATCAAGCAGAACAATTTTCTGACACTTATGAGGGGCTAGGTCGGAGTCTAAGCAGAGTTCCCCAGACCTTCTTCTCCCCAGCCAATACCTCTAGCTCTTCTATGGGAATTCCAAGAAATTACCCAGCCACCCAAGAGATATGATTTCTCCAGCATGTCCCAATACTGCCCCAGGGTGTCTTCCCAAGTAGGACATGCCAAAAAAACTAGGAGACTATTTTTCCTTGTTTGTTTTCAATGTTGATTTTGGGCATTTTATTTTCAAGTGAAAATAATACAGTACGTATATATATATATATATATATATATATATATATATATATATATATATATGAACTACCAATAATATCCATTCATGCATATATTCAAACATGTGATCACTAAAGTCTTTCTTTGCCCCTAAATGCTAGGTTTGCTCTTCCAGTGGCCTGCAATAAAAACGTATTAGCAATATAATGCCTCCATTAGGAAATGGTTTCATATTACCAAATCAATACAGACATTTCTGACAGTCCCCAAGAGTCTGTCTGTCTGTCCCCCTGCTAACTGTTCATGTCATTAGTGTATTATGGCAGCCACTTCCCTGAACTGCACGAATGGCTGTAACTGGAGAGGAAGTCAGAATCAGAGAGCATGACAAGCCAGCTGATACAGGCTAGCTTGTTAATGTCTTGTTTCCTTTTATGACAATCATAGGAAGAGGGAAGGTTTTATCATTTTTCACCAAAGCAATGAGCAGCATCCGGTCTTTTGCAGGTCCTCACTGGGACTACAAACATACAGGTGTACATGTTGACATGAATGGAAAAGGTCCACTGAAATGATGTCCCACTAAACCAAAAAATGCCAGTGGCTAATACATTTTTTGCCGATCTTTTAAATTTGTTTCAGTACAACAAACGACAGCAACAGTGAGTGCAAGTTTTGAAATTTAAGAGATTTCAGCATGTTTGGAGTGTATAGTTTCTGTATTGCATAGTGTTTTTAGTGTGTTGCATAGTCATGGACAAGTTAGATGCTAGCCAAAAAGCCACCAAGGGCAGACTCAAATGTAAGGTGTTTCCAGGTGTACAACACAAAGAGGGACACACTTGGTAGCGACAGGCCTGTGATGTGCCCCTCTGTCTTGTAGTGCACAAATAATTTGTGTGACACCTGATTGATTTGTAGATAGCTGTTGTTTGCTTAATTGGAACATACATTTTTGAAAATTACAACTTACAGTTGTATTTTAAGAAATCAAAATAGTTTGCCAAACATGTTTGTGGTTTTCACGGTACTTTTTTCTGCTCAGATTTTTTTGTTTGTATGTTTGTGTGATTTTAGATCCAATGTGTTGATAAAAAAAACAAGTTATGGAGGGCCTAGAACTAGTGCCAAACCAAACATCATCTGCATCCGGAATTTAACATACGAAATTCTATTTTTGGCCTTATCTCCTCTGAGTGATATGCTTCTTGTTGCAACAAGAAGCATATCACTGTTGTCCATGGATATGTAACATTTAATCAGGATCCGGATACGCACATTTATGGCACAACGCCTGACACGCTTTCAATTCGATCATTCAATTCCTCTATTATCGCCCACTCGACAAATCGTGTATTTTCTCATTATAAGAGAACAAGCTTTTACAAAAAATGAAAATGACCATAAAATGAATGTTATTTTGCTTCAATTTTTTAAACCTTGGGAAATTACGGGCCGGACAATAGGACCTATGTGGAGAGTGATATGTTTGTCTGCCATGGACAGGGCACCACTTCTTGTTTACCACAGTTTTTTATGATCTCTGTGATGTTTTTCTAATTTTCTTTCTTCTGTTTTTATTTTCTTTTAGGGTGAACCACCTTGAAATATTGAGACTAGGGACTTTCACTATAGCTACCATGTTACTTGACACTATGTGGTAGAATGATAAATAAATGAGATGTGGACCTTTAAAATAAACAGCAACTACATTTTACCCACTGGTGGATTTAGGTATACGGTGATCCATACGGTTGTAGCGGCAAGCAGGTCTCACTTTTCCACAGTTACCACTGCACTCCCTCACATTCATTTAGAACTAAAATAGAACAGAATAAAGAGCACACTTAGGAGCAAGGATTTCCGCACACGTACTTCCCTCCTCCACGCACACAAACAATAAGGTCCCCATGAAAGAAGGGCTGAGATCTAAGGAGACCTAACCAAGTTTGACAGTCAACAGCCCTATTCAAGCAGGCCTGGCTGCAACCAAACACAGTGGTAATTGTAAATGTCAGGCAGAGTTAACACAAAAATAAATAGCTTAACTTTCCTTATGTGTATATATGAGTTGGAACATGGGAGAAACATTTCAGCAGAGCCATAAGACACAGCTTTCTGCAAGTCAGTCATCAGCTAGTTTCATAGCATCAAGTCTGTATAATTTGGATTGTAAATGGAATATGATCCATGCTTGCAAACGTTACACATAAATAATTCACAATTACACATTTTGACTGTATAAACAGATTACACATATGCGAACCATGTAACTTTTATGGCTTTTCAACAAAATACATTCAACATGTCATTACACTTATATGTAAGTGTGCACATTTTCTTTTTCACTGTGATCACACTGCGGATGATGTATCTGACATTTAAAGGATGAACCAACGGCTGACAGATGGACTGTAGTAAACTAACATACTTTATGGAAAGACAGCGAGGAAGTTCATATGTACTTCGCCAACATGGAAACACGCTAGAAAAAAGGGAATGGGGGAAAGAAAAAAAAAAGACAATAAATCATATGGATAGAAATCTCTTTACACACTGCTACTCTCATGTATACAAGCTCAGATCTAATGTTGTGTCCAATGGTTAGATCATGATTCAGAGGATTAGTCCTTCTGGGCTAGTTAGGAATTAGCCTATGATTGTTTATGGAAGAGTTAGAGACACACCAACTCCATTTAGAACATAGTGGTAGTAGCCTACTGTACTATTGATAATGATAATTATAATCATAATGATTTTTTTTTTTAAATTTGGGTAATTACATTTTTTAAAACAACAACAAAAAATAGGAAATAGAAGAAGAACTGATTTAAATGGGAAGAAAATAAATTATTGACTGAAAAGATGTAGCCTGAAGCGTGAGTTTATTACACCTACCCTGTTAACATACAGTATATTCTACATGGCGACACTTTTCTAACTACTTTTCACAAAAAAAGAATAAATATAAAAAAGGACAAAATTATTATTTCATAAACAGTGATAATCATAACTCATTTGTATATTTGTTTAGCACCTATTTTTAATGTTTTTTCTTTCCTAAATTTACAGCATAAGCAACATAGTTTTAGTTCTCCATCACAATTATTCTGTAAGTTTACCCCTTTTAAAGATACATATCTTTTTTTTAATACATTTGTTCTGTCCCCTGCTTTCCTGAACATAACTTTTCCTATGAATTCATACTTTATCTCTCAAATGTCAAGCAACCTCTGAATACAGTTTGGTAGGAGATAATTTTGTGCTTTGCACATTATCAGTGCCGTGTAGAGATAAAATAATTCATTAAATATCATGCCCAAAATATTCTGTTATTGTTATCTTACATCCTCTTACTAAACCTTTTTTTTTCTATAATTTATTTAGAAATTATGCATGTCAAACCATTTCTTTAAAACCTTCAATTCCCTTTCCACTGCATTCAGAAGCTGTTCCAAACTTTTCTGAGACCAGTGTAAATTAGTGTCATCAACAGTGAGTTTTAACAAATTAGGCATGTTACTTGTCATTCATGTACTGTTTACAGTGGTGTGAAAAAGTGTTTGCCCCCTTCCACATTTCCTGTTTTTTTGCATGTTTGTCACACTTAAGTGTTTCGGAACATCAAACCAATTTAAACAATAGTCAAGGACAACACAAGTAAACACAAAATGCAATTTGCAAATGCAGGTGTTTATTATTAAAGGTGAAAAAAAAATCCAAACCATCATGGCCCTGTGTGA
>JAMQGT020009015.1:0-65926 GCA_024447675.2 Pterophyllum scalare | reverse complement strand
CTCCCGCTTTTCGCTTTCCTTCCCCCTATTTTCCTCCTCATCATTTCCCACCTGTATGGGATTGCTGTTCAGAGCCATCGAGCCCAGCGCTTGTAATACCCTGACCAGAGTTATTTAGCTGCGATATGACAGGTAGGGAAATGAAATCACCACTTGTGTGTGTGTGTGTGTGTGTGTGTGTGTGTGTGTGTGTGTGTGTGTGTGTGTGTGTGTGTGTGTGTGTGTGTGTGTGTGTGTTTCGTTTCGTTCCCCTTTACTGTTTCTCCTTCCCATTTATGAGACCCTGCTGCAGGGCTATTTTTAGTCAGCTGCCACCTTCTCACTGGCTTGTAAAAGCCGTCCACCAGGCGTTCACTTAGGCAGAAATTCTCTATTGTGATTGCAGGATTGATGAATGTTATCAGCAGTGGTGCTTTGGATTGAATTAAAAAGAAAAACACCATCCCCTTTCCCTCTTTCTGGCATTGCCTGGCATATATATATATATATATATATATATATATATATATATATATATATATATATATATATATATATATATATATATATATATATATATATAAACTATTGATGTATATCACATATTATAATAAGTCTACAATGACTCTGGTTTTGGCTGACAAATGACTCATGATAAATGTATTAATTCATTTAGCGAGCAGGATTTTAGGGGTTTAGTTATGTGCACATAACACTGGCAGTTAGGTTCTAGGATAGGCCTATTTCCAGCTGGCCCACAAGCATTGTACAGAAAGAAATACTGTCCATTGCCTGATGTTTGCCTTCTTGGAAGGCTAGAAACTTTTGGTGAGGTCCCCTCCTAACATTTATACATGTGAGTAAAAGCTCTGGGAAACAAATATAAATTGCACCATTGTAGTTTGCAGTGAGACACATGTGGTGAGTAGTGGGTAGCACCCCTGGGCACTCCTCAGTGTAAAGTGCTCTCTCCAAGTGGCCCCCAGTTAACTTTATTGATTTCTTGGTTTAGTGGAGCTGCTGTTTTTAACTATTTACTATTGTAAGAGTAGATATTCTTTCTTTTTTATATATATATTATAATAAAGTCATATTTTAACTCTAATTTTATGGGTTTTTTTTGAACTTTCCTTGTTTCCTTCTTTTGTTGCAGCTTAATTTTATTTGTTATTTATTGATTTGTCAAATAAACAAATGAAATTAATCTTACTTAATGCTCACATAGTCTAAAGACATGCAGTTAGTAGGGGTTAGGTTTACTGGTGTTTCTTAACTGCCCATAGGTGTGAATGTGAGTGCCAAAGGTTGTCTGTCTCTCTGTGTTGGCCCTGCGACAGACTGGCGGCCTGTCCAGGGTGTACCCTGCATCTTGCCATATAGCAGCTGGGATATGCTTCAGCCCCCCTGCAACCCTGAATTGGCTAAGCGGAAAAAAATGGATGGATGGATGGATTAATATCTCCTGGGGTGCAGTTTCCCAGGTGGTGGTGTTGGTCTTCTTTCTTCCAGTTCTCTTGTAATGGGGAAAATAAATAAATCAAACATAGCAGTCTGCAATCTTAGATATCTATAAAGTTTAAATTAAATATTCAGCTAAGAAAGATGATCGAGGATAGAAAGGAATGCTGCTTGGTTTGTAACTCAAATGCAAAAATCTATGCTTGTAGAATCAAAGAGTCATAGAAGTAAAAAATATTGTTAGTTTGACTGTTAACTCAACAAAGTCTTGACACTCTCAAAATGGCTGCAGATCAGCCAGAAGTGGTTTTGAAGGTGCATCCCAAGAGAGTTTGTCTGTAATGCTCATGCTGCCAAATCTCCACTCTCACATGTAGTGTTGTGCATGTTTGTTTAGTAACAGGCAAGTTGATCACCCCAAAATATAAAAACAAAAGTGGATTATTCTCCCTGTAGCAGTCCTGACCAGAGGTCCTAAACCAGAGGTCTTGATCCCATAGCTTTTATACTCACTTCAAAACATTTCACACTCTCTGAAAGGATCCCATACCAGTCCTAGGACCATAACCCTCCCAGTGAATCGATTTGCTCATGCTTCAGTAAAGAAGTAGGTGTACTACTCTTGTGGTCATGGATACAGGTTTGAATTGGATTGTTACTACTGGGAAAAATGTTTTGAGAGTGTAGTGTAAGGTTATTCTTAAGCAAAGTGATGGAAGACGGAAGTGGCATGAAAGTGGCAAATTGAGAAATAGGGAGAACATGACAAAGCTTGAATGTGGTTCCTGGAAAAAAAATGCTGTTAAAAAGAAGAAAAACTTTTCTGAAATGGCTGTCCTCACCAAAACCACTCTTTTTTGTAAATCAGAAGAGCTGGCACAAAGTAGAGCTGCCTTTTTTTTTTTTTCACGAGAGCACACCATTTCCATCTGCATGATTTTTACCAAGCTCAGGGGCCCAGCTGAGGTGACAGATCGCTCCCAAGGAAAGGACAGGCTGCCTGATGTTCAAGAATGGAAGTCTTGTGAAGTTCTGATCCGTAAATGTCATTTTATCTCTTGGCTATCTTTCAAAAATTCATTTTCTGTCTCTCTTAAGGGTGTAGCTTTTCACAGACACACTTGCACACAGTCTCTCTCTCTCCTTTTCTGTTATCTGTCAGATGCTTAATCTGATATTAAAGATACTCCCAAATGTGAAACTACCCTTCAGAGCTCCCATTTACCACCAAGACACATGCATACCTGCCAATTACACTCCCTCTTCTCTCTTTCCAACTTCCGCTCTCTTGCCGAGTCTTTTATACATATGGGGACACACCTGCCAAAGACAATGAATTCTTCACCACTTCCTTTCTTGCTCACACACGCATTCACAGGCAGACACATACACTCTGACCTGCCAGTGCCACAAAACATCTTTTCCCTTTGAGCAGACTCCCTAAAAATGTCAGGTGGGGTATGTGAGGAGGCGAAGGAAGAGGAAAGGTGGATGCTGGGGGAAGAAGGGAATTGAGTGAGAGATGCACACATCAGACATGAGGAGGATTTTACTTTTGCGTGAAATCACATTATCAGACTGGTGCAGGGTATGCCAGCTGGGAGAAGAAAACAGCAGGAGGAGGAGCTGAGAGAGAGGAAGGAAAAAATGCTTGAGACAACTGTAGGCTTTCGTATCCTCGCTATGAAATATAATACATATTGAAAGGGAGAGATTTTACATTGATGAATTATTACTGGAAATGCTTCCAGACAGCCAAATGGTTCATTTGGATATGCATGTGGTCGGGCCAAAGGATGGGGTGTCAATTTCATGGTTACTTTGTCTTGCATGCCAACCTAAGCTTCAAAGAAAAGTCTTAGATAAAAAGAGGAGCATATAATCATCCGCATACTATGCACTCACACATGCTCAACCCTATACACAGTATTGCCATAATCTCCCCTCTTCCGGCATGTGGCTGCACACTCAAGAGTGCAAACTTTTATTATATATGTTTCATATCAGACATAGAATGTCAGTACTTGCAGGGTATAAGATAAAATATGGTTCAGAGATGTGGCGACATATTTTATAGAAGTATGCACATGTGGAGCACAAGTACACAATCTGTGTGTGTGTGTGTGTGTGTATATATATATATATATATATATATATATATATATATATATATATATATATATATATATATATATATTCTTTCTCATGTACTATTTATTATTTTGTTATTCTTCATTTTGTTTGGGTAATATTAATTATTCATTGCTACTGGCACCCACAAATATCATCCCAGAAGATTAATATGAAATTTATCCATCCCACTTCCTCACCGGCATGTACTCATACCCGTGGTGTACCTGACACTGAGCAAGAAGCCTATTTGCTATGCAGGGGAACCTCCGACAAGCCAAAGACCTAAAGTTGAGTTAATTAAACATTAAGCATTAATCAAAATGAGATCGTTAATCTCGACACGATTATCTGTGATATTTTGTAAATTATGTGCTCCTTCCCAGTCATACTGAGTCAAAGGAATGCACACTGGGGCATGCACACAAGCTGACAGATATATACACACAGTGGAGAAAAATTCACATTGCCCACTATGTGTGTGTGTGTGTGTGTGTGTGTGCGTGTGCATGCGTGCGTGTGTGCGCGCGTGTGCGCCTGTCTCGGCGTATGTGTGCCGATAATTCAGCTCTCATTGCTCTTTGATGCCCCTTACATGTTTCAATCAACATCAATCAGCACTTGGAATGCGGCTCTTCATATTAATTGAGAAAGAAAAATACAACTGCGGAGGGGGAGGGATGGAGGGAATATTCACACATCAGTGAATACTGCTTTCCATTTACTTACAACATAATAGGGTTAAATGTTGTTGTAGAATGAAGTAACTTTGCTGACCTACGCACACCACATACACACACATGCAGGCACAAATCATTCACACTCACAGCTGCTCCCTTTAATTGAAAGATCACACATTGCAGAAGGTGTTTGCCAACTAAGGAAATGAAGTTTGGCTCCTAAATGTCTATCTACTTAGGAAGATCTGACGCATGCAATCTTTTTTATGAATCTAAATTAGAGGTGACTTTGTAGAGTGTTAAACTCTGAGTTGGCATTTACAGAAAGATTATTGCCTTCTCTTTTTTCCCGCCCTTTTCTTTTCTGCTCTTCAGCCTGAAGGAGTTGAGTTATAGTTATCAATGGGTTTTGTCAGGAGACAGGCTAAATTTCTGGCCTCAAGGCATCTTATCCCTGGCTGACTGTTTCTGGACATGTCTGCTGCCTTTCAGTATACACACAAAATGATGGCAGACACTCATCTACACAGTGTGTTGATATCCTGTGATACACTCACAAAAACATTAGAGATAAGTCATACACACATGGATACCAATTCATACAAGTTAACACACAGCTCACAAACAATCCTACAAGAGAGCGCATTTAGCTTACAGCGCCACAGAAATTGCAGTGTAATCCCTTTATTTTTCTCTGAACTGATAATAGTTGCTTTGCACATAGTTGGCCACCCTTGCACCTCTGTTGATGAAAAGTTATTTTCCTCTGCTCCAATTACACCCCCTGGCTAGACATACTAATGGCAGATAAGTGATTAGGACCTGGTGCAGAGATTTGTCCTATTTATTTGATGCAGGAATTAAGACTGAAACTGAGGTAAGAGAGAGACAGATTAGTCACTTCATTTTCCTGTAACCCAAATGGAGCAGTAACAAAAATGGTACAGTGATTACATTTGTACATAAATGTGGGGTCCTGTTGGCTTACAATCTTGCTGATTCTGCCAGAACTTTCCTTTCTGTTTGTTCCCATTTCTGCATTCAAAGTAACTAAATGCAAACATTAAAAGGCAACTGAATTTGGCCTGTACAAAATCCAGAAAAGATGTTTGGTCAATAAAATTTCCATGACAAATCATAAATGAATGAAGACTGATATTTAGTCCATGATCGAGGCTGGAACAAAGTAAGGCAGGCTGTTATGTTTTCCTCCAGTCTTTCAGGATCTCTAAATGTCCCACATATAGAGTTTGACATATAGGATTTGTGTGGAAAAAAATTGTTCAGAAGATTTGAGAAAATCTTGTTTTAATAGTTTTATTTTTAGATAGTATACAGCGAGAGAAGACAGATATATGGGAAGACACACCATAAATGGCCAGAGGTTGGACACAAACCCAGGCCACCTGCACCGCACCCGTAGGGCATAAATGGCCTCCTGTTCACCCAGTGAGCCACCCTGGGACCAATAATTTAATCATTACAACAGACCAGGTCTGTGCCTGTTCAGAACAGGCCTTTCACCCTCCAGTATTGCTGATAGCAGTTTTGTCAATATTATTGACCAACTGCTCATCCCAGATTAAAACTACACTGACTGCTTGGGGTCATCAAGACGCTAATATTAAAACTCAAATTAGCTGACAACGTACAGAGAAGGTTAAACATCATCCTCTCTCTACATAAATAATACAGTGTAGAGCACCACCTAATGACTATTTCTCCAACTTAATCTAACAATTTTTCCTTATTAGTCGATTAATGTAACAAAAAACGTGTTTATTACGCAAAATAAACAGTAATTTTATTCTAATTAATCAAAACCTTTCTCACTTGTATCTTTATTCAATAACCACCTGATCTTCTTATCATTACTTTGTTATTATTAATAATAATAGACGTCTAATCAAAAAAAAACTGAAGCACAAATTTAAAAAGATCATTTATTTCCTGTGTAATATAGAAAGCCTTTCCCTAAACTTGAAGATCTCTATTCTTCCTGTTTAAACTAGTTGATTTGAATTTAAAACATCTATAAAATTGATTTATGTTTATGAGCCCCAGCGTTGCTTGCACAGTACAACCCTAGTTCCCAAAATGTTGGGACGAGTTGTGTAACGTGTGAATAAAAACAGAATGCAATGATCTGAAAATGTCATAAACCCATATTTTATTCACAATTGTTCACAATAATTCGCATATCAAATGTTTAAACTGAGACATTTTACTGTTTCATGAGAAACGTTAACTCATTTTGAATTAACAGCAGCAACGCACCTCAAAAAAGTTGGGACGGGGCAACAAAAGGATGGAAAAGTTAGTGGTATTAAAAAGAAACAGCTGGAGGAACATTTTGCAACTAATTTGGTAGACTCTCAACAAGTAAGTAACATGCTATTTAAAAAAAGCATCTTAGAGAAGCAGAGTTTCTAAGAAGTAAAGATGGGCAGAGGTTCAGAAATCTGAAAAAAACTGTGCCTACAAATTGTGAAACAATTTCACAATAATGTTCCTCAACATAAAATTGAGAAGAATTCAAATATCTCATCATCTACAGTACATAATATCATCAAAGATTTAGATAATCTGGAGAAATCTCTGTGCGCACGGGACAAGTCCAGAAATCAATCATGGATACCCGTGATTTTTGAATACTCAGGTGGCAGTGCATTAAAAAGAGGCATAATTCTCTCATAGAAATCATTGAATGGGCTCAGGAACACTTCCAAAATCACTGTCTGTGAACACAGTTTGCTGTGCCAGCCACAAATGCAGGTTAAAGCTCTATCGTGAAAAGAAGAAGCCATAAATGATCTAGAAATCCTGCTCTCTTCCCTGAGCTAAAGCACATTTAAAATGGAATGGCAAAATGGAAGATTGTTCTTCTCATACAAATCCAAATTTTAAATTCTTTTTGGAAAAAAATAGATACCGTACGCTCCAGACAAAAGAGGATTGGGACCATCCGGGTTATCGTCAGCATTGAGTTCAAAGGTTGGCATCTCAGGCCTATGGGGGTGCATTAGTGCCTGTGGAACTGGCAGCTTGCACATCTGGAAAGGCACCATCAGTGCTGCAAGGTATGTACAGTGCAGGTTTTAGTACAATATGCACTTTATATGTATTATAGGTATATATGTCATATGTATTTTATACAGCATCCCACCCTTTTTGGAATTGGGGTTGTACATAGCAATTAACACACACATGGGGGGAATTTGAAGAATTTTTCACACCCTCTGAGACACTCTCGTTAAAAAAAATTAAGATCTAGGATTTTTTTTTTTTTTTTTAAAGAAGCAAAAATTAAGTGTGTTATGAGATTTTCTGCATGGGACTGGGTTTGTTCTGACTCTGTATGTTGGGGGTTTAGATTCATGGCTACTGTGAGTCCTGATGTTGCATCTAATCTTTCAAGACCAAAAGAAAAGTCAGTGTAAATCAAAACTGTGCATTCACTTCCAGCAGGCAGTCCACCATACTGGGACTCTGTCTCCAATGAGCCAAGTACAGCAGCACAGGATGCCAAAGTCAGCCAGCAGCAGCATGGAGAAGCTCTCCAGCTGCTCCACAGCCGTATCGTGCCGCTGCTGACTTCCCAAGTCCCAATTCATTATAGTTAGCTTAATAATCCTCCAGGACTTCCACAAGCTAATTGTTGTATTGGCTAATGCACATGATAATAATGCACACATATCTGTGCAATTAAGAAAAGGAGAAACCGAAATCTGAAATAAAGACTTTTTACCTCCTTTTATAACGGCTGTCTCTATCTTTACTGCCAGTTCATGGCAAATCCAAGTTAAAATTTGTAGTTTATTATTAGATCAATGGCATGTCTATGATCATTAACTAGTTAGACTTGCTCGGTTGGAGTTTAATTTTGTGTGTTTGACCAGTAATAGATAAGCATGAGAAAAATTAGATGCATCAAATTGATGTAAGAGATCATACCTGAAGGAAAATACCAGAAACGTTTTCCCCTCTACCGTTTCAGACTCCTTTACTCACTTGCCTTCCCTGCAGATATCAATCTTAAAGCATAATCAAAATTTCAATGCTGGATTTTAAAAAAAGAAAGAAAGGAAGAAAGAAGAGAGGAAAATATTTTATAACCAGCGCTGAAAATTTGGTAATGCTTCATTTCACCTCATCTTGGAGGAACAGTCAAGCCAGTTTTAAAACTGTCAAAGTGTGAAAAAAAACAAAAACAGTCCAAATTACTTCAACCTCAGCACTGCACCTCCTCGGGTGTCCTGCAAATAGGAAATCAAATAACCCAGAAATTCCTCAATAAACAGCTTAACCAACTTTCATAACTAACAGGAAAATAGGAAACCAAGGGCAGAGATAGGATAACTCGAAATATAATGAGGCTGGCCAGCCACATTATGCCCCACCACATTAAATGACAAAAGACATAGTGTGTCATCGCCCTGCATAATTACACATAAAGGTGTTGCTTTATAGTTTCTCACTTTACTCAGACACTTTGCTAGAGATGGGGGGTGATCATGGCAGGGGTCAACTGAAATCATTTGTGAATGTTAGTAGGAAAAGGATAGCAGATTTGGTGAATCTTCTGTTAACCTTCCTCTGTGGAAGCCAGTCACTGTGCCATGTGCTCTGTATCTGTGGACCCAAACAACCCAAAAGCCCCACTAGTGGATCACTTAGCCCCAGCCCCCAGTGTGTACATTGGCCACCGTGGATAAACCAAACATGTTTTGTTGTAACAACATATCACAACTAAAGACGCAGCACTGAAATGTCCTTTTAGTCTTTCTCCTTGGGGTATATTTTGTCTGTTGTGTTTGCTGCAGGTATTATGAGCAGGAATGAAACAATAGCACATTTGTGTTTTATGAATAAATCCATGTGCGTGCCTCTTTAAGGTTGCTTAAAGGTCACATCTAAGGGGAGCTGTTGCTACAGACAATTAGAGCATTGTATGCAGGATGAATCATCAAAATGACTAATGGCACGCTCACAAGGAGAAAAGGGCTCAGGGGCTATGTTAAGTGCATAGTTCTTATGATATTACTTTTTTTTTAACCTATTCATCTTTCCAGGGTATGTTAACTACACCACTTTAGCCCTGAAAAAGTCCTTGTTTATTTAATAGTTTTCTACAGTGAGCACAGTGAGAGCTTCTAATACTGCTGAACATGTCATTTTTATCTACATTTAGGATTTGGCTGCACCTGAAATTGTAGTAGGGCTGCTCTCTTATGGCCAAAACGATAATCACAATTATGCAGATCAGTATTGAGATCAAGATTATTTCTCATGATTAGTCATTGATTTTAGTGACATTTTTTTTATTGCACTGTCATGTAACTATTGCTTTCACATCTTCACATTTGCACAAATCTTTGCATCAAAATAAATTTTTAATAAAAAACTTACACCAAACATTAACACAAAATTAAATCAACAGGCCACTGCTTACACCTTTACATTGTGCTACCTTGCTGTAAATGAATCTTTGTAGATAAATAAGGGTGTTTATTTACATGGCCTAAATACATCTCCTAAAACCAAAATATGAAATCTTTTGTGAAGCAAAGTGCCGGTCAGCTGTGAGCTCCCGCTCCATTTTCCCTGCAACGTTTTGCATACAGAGCAGGTGTTTCTACTTTTGAAAAACAGTTGTGTGAGGGGGTAAGCATATTTTTTAACCAGAAAGTTGTCTTCGCTATTCACCGTCTTTAGAGGACACATCTTTGTCCAAATGCTATAGGATTGCGTTGGAGATTTTATTGTGTCGTCATGAGCGTGATGAATATGCTGACACACTGTACGGGCTCACTTTTATGGACATCTGAGTCAATGTTGGATGATTCATGTTAGCAACCATTTTTCTTGGCCTTCATGCATTAATTATACTGCAGTGTGTGGTGTATTTTCAGGTGGCTGAATAAGTGTGTTGCTTTGCAGGGTAGACACACCTTAACGGCACTTTTTGCATATGATTTGCTCCTGGTTAACATTACTTGCCCTAAATCCGAAGTACTTGCAAGCAATGAATAATGATCCGCTTTGAGAGAGAAGCTCTTCACCTTCGGCTGTGCTGGGCATTTGAAATTTTGCTGTATATCTGCCTCTTAACATCAAATCTACTCAAAACTTCAAGCTGCACAATGAAGGGAATGGCAGTGATTGGCACACATAGGCACGTGGCCAGGTGCTGATTTAGGGAGTGCTTACACATCACACATTTTACAAAAGCACTATATATATATATATATATATATATATATATATATATATATGTGTGTGTGTGTGTGTGTGTGTGTGTGTGTGTGTGTGTGTGTGTGTGTGTGTGTGTAGGTGAATTTTATTCTACAGAGCTTTGGTCTTGAAATCAACAGGAGTAAAATATACTGCTTCCTATGTTTGAGTGAATAATCAAGGGACCTTCAAAAATATGACTGCTTGCTATTATCCAAAGGAAAAACAAATTACATGACTAAATTTCTTCTTCCTTCCCTTTTTTCTGGTTTACTCTCTGATGAAAAAAAACAACGTGTAAGCAATATATAATCATAACACAGCTGTCTGTCCTGCAAGCAGCTGATGTTCAAGGTTGCTAGTTGGAAACACAGTATTTTAGAGTAGAAAGTGAATGCACACTTCTTGACCCTTGTGATGTGGTGGGGCTGTGCAGCTCTCTGTGTATAAATGTGTGTCAGTTGTGCTTTGCTGTAAAGGAACCTGCAGTCTCAGCATGCTCTGCAAATCATCCCAGGATAAATAAGGGTTTAAATATAGATGTTGCAATTGTAGCTATAGAAAATGTCAACATCTATCTTAAATTAGTGCTACAGCAGGCACTGCAAGTAATCCCCTCGCGAAAGTTATTCATTAGAGCAACATTAGCACAGTTTACTCACAGTTTATTGGCAGACTGAGCTAATGACAGGCACAGATGCACAAAATTTATGTGGCTGTGTGCCTTATGTTTGCCCATGTGGCAGGTAGGAAAGGCGGTAAAGGAGAGCCTTGATTTCAAAGAAAATGCTAGTTTAATACAAGCTGGGTTGATCACACTTTTTTAAGTGTTCAACTGCTAGACCAGCCAAACTTTTGTCTAAGAAGAAATCATTCTTTTACAGTAACTGTTACCCATACTTTTATTTTTTTAACTGATTTCTGGATCCAATTTCATTTTGATATTATAGTTGCAGGTTTATTATACAATGAAGGCTTATTAATGTCATTTTTGAGCTTGCTTAACTTGGGTTTTGCCAGAAGACAAGAGGGTCTTAGATATATGTGGTTAAACTGTCAGATTTTCACCACTCTGGCTGTCTGATTGCCTTTTTTTCTCCATCAGACTTTGTAAATGCATTTCTGTGTTCCGCAGTCACAGACCTCACTTTGGGGAGCATTGTATAACTGACAGCAGTGATAGGAAAAACCTGTAATAATCTGTAATTTTGGTTTTGAGCTTCCTTCTCCGTGTTATCAGGGCAACCATACTGTTTAAATTTTTATCCGCATTGTCATCCTTGTCCCCAGCTTTCTAATATAGAGCTTGTGTCTTTTAAAATTACTTTCTCTGAGTCATTGTCTCAAACTAAAAAATAAGGTTGATTCTCAGAACAAATCAGAACTCTCAAACTAATACCTCTGTGGGTGGGTGGGTAAGTCAGGTACAAGGACCAGAAGATTGGTTTGGATAAGCAAGGACATTTTGGTACTGGCTGCATTTCCTTCCAAATTACTTTATATTCATTTAGTAAACAAAACAATTTTCTAAGCAAAGGCATTCAGGTGACTCATGTTTATGGTAAAATTATTATTGTATAGAGGTAGTGTCCTCTTTGTTTTCTTTTTCCAAATAGCCAATTCTCCTCTGCTCATTCTGCAGTGACATCTTCTGGATTAAATACTGCACATTTGGACACGTACCAGAGGTGGTGTGAGGGGAAAGATTCTCATATAGTTCTGTGCAAAAGTCTTAAGCCATTTGTCCCCATTTCTTTAGCTTAATATAAAAATTTTTAAAAAACTAATGCCAAAGATAACAGTTGGACAGGCATAAATTAGTATTTTGGTACCAACAAGTTGATAAATACAAGAGCTATTAGCCCAAAACTTGGCATATATCAACATGCTGTGCAGTGTGTCCTTAAAAAGTGTGAGCAAACTGCACAAGTGGAGGACAAAGGAAGAAGTAGCTGGCCTAAAAACCTATCTACAGCAGATGAACCGTAAGGAAGTTGTGTTCTTAGGAAAAACATACAGCAAAACCTGATGCAGGACCTGAGAGATGCATCTGGCCCTTCAGCTGATCCATCTACTGTTCACTGAACCCTCATCAGAAATGGTCTCTGTGGAAGGGTGGCTGTCAAGAAGCCATTCCTAAGAAAGGGAAATGGGAATAAAAGCCTGAGGTATGCCAAATTGCACAAGATCTGGACTGAAAATCAGTGGCAAGAGGTCTAATGGAGTGATAAAACCAAATTCAGAGCTTCTTGGCTCAAATTGTCATCAATACATACAACTGTGAGTGTATACAGCTAGTAGCTGTAAAACACAGTGGAGGTTTGGGGCTGTATTTCAACCAGTGGTTTTGAGGATCTTGTCAAAAATTGATGGAATTATGAATGCAAAAATGTACTGTTAGATTTTAATCCATCATTTAACACCATCTGGAAAACATCTGATTGACAGTGGCTTCATTTTTCAGCATGACAGTGATCTCAAACACACTGCCAATGCAGTTAAACCATACCTGGATGGAAAAACACACAACAGATACTATCTGTTATGGATTGGCCTCCCCAGAGCCCAGACTTTAACATTATTGAAGCACTGTGGGATCATCTTGAGAACATCCAAAGAGGAATTCTGTAATGTACCTCAGGACACTCAAGGAACTATTCCTGTAGGCTGCTTAAAGAAATTATAAGGAAGATTGCCTAAGGCAGTTCAGGCTGTGCTGAAGAATACAGGTGGTCACACCAAATACTGACTTTCAAGCTTTATTATCAGTTTTGCTTTATTATTTCCATTTATATTTGCAGATGTTTTAATAAATCCATGCAGTTATTTCCCACCTTTCTAGCAAAACATAAAGAAATGAGGGGTGGATCAAAACTTTTGCACAGTACTGTATGTGCCCCAAATCAACTCACCCCAAATGATCCCTTAATCAAGTGGAACTCAGAGTCATATTAGAGAGGCACTTCTGGTGCGAACAGGGTGCCATTTGTCATACATATTACTCCAGATTTATACTTGAGGCTAATAGTCTTTTTGTTCACTTCTGCCTTTGTCACACTTGCTCCCAAATTTTTCCCTCTTCTCTAATTAGCCCCTTTATGCTTGCTCTTGCACTTGAAATCATTCACTCTCCTCTGTGCATATTCATCCCCACACTCTGTCTGCCTCTGCCTCTCCATCTCTCCGTCATCTCTCGCTTATAGAGATGGATGAAAGGGGATATCAGGGAGTCTGGGTGGAGAGCTCAGCTGATAGGCTGAATCAAGGCAGGTCATTTACTCACCACAAGCCCATCCATCCTGAAACCCACACATACCCCGTTAAACACACACACACACCTTTACTCACCTCACACTCTTCCACAAACACATTGCCCCTGAATGACTTCCATCTCTCGAGGTGCAGTATTTTACTCCTAGGAAGCCTGGCCAGAGCTTAAATGTTCAACTCGACTGGAGCAAAGGGATCTTTTCCATCAGGAATTTGTTCATTCACACATCTTGAGCATGCATGCTCACCCAAACAAAAAATGCACACACGCTCTAAGACTAAGAAATATCACACATAGGCAGGCACGCACCCCCTGCTCAAAGCTCTAGACATCTCATTACGGGCATGGTGTGCTTTCACCACTGGGGTATTGTGAATGAATGCGTCCCTCCTGAAGTTTTTGCTGTTTGCAGCTCTGCTCCCCGTGGGCTGACTGTTAATGACATCTGCATCTGTACTTGGGAAACTGTTAGTATCATACTCCTGGTAACTAAATAATGTTTCAATCTCACAAGTCCAGCTGCCTCCTGGTCAAATTACAGCCAAGCAACGAGGCTATTTTCTGCCCTGCGCCAGTGTATCTGAAACAGCTTAGTTTACCCCCAACATGATGGCATGATTGCTCCAAATGCTAGACGCTACCTCCGGCAGGTTAGCAAATCAGTGACCAAGGAAGATAAAACTGGACAGCGGGAAATGAGAGAGTCACAATCTTGCGAATCATGGTGATGAGAAGCAAGGGAAAGGTGTTCATGCAGGCGCATGGTGCCGCTCCATCGTTTTGGTTATTGACAGATGTGCGGTGTAATCAGAATACAGCATGTATACGCTACTGTAGGGCAGATGGATGAGGCAGGGGAAAAATGCGATTACAGTAGCAATCATAACTCAGATTAGCCTTCCTCTGTACCTCTCTCTACTGTTCAACACAGGAATCAATCACCATCACATTCACTACGCCGCCTCATATCACACACAGGGCCGCACCAAAAGGACAAATATTATTCTCTCCGGTAGAGAAAACAACATTGTCTATAGAGCAAGGACAACAATCGCTCTCTTTAATAAATAAAGGCAGCTATTATGATCATAAATAGTGAGGGGGCCACGGGCTGTTTGTAGGGGGGAGGATGATACATGAATCCATTCAGCATATTTCTGCTGTGGGCTTGTATCTCTGCAACTCAGGGGATCAAAGGAGTTCCTGACAAAAGAGGCGCAGATGCAGGGTGCTGAGATGACAGCCTTCACCAATGCTAGAAGTGCACTCAGCACTAACATTGGCTGACTAGAGACCTGACTAACCAGTCCAGAACAGCACATTTATTCCCCCCCTGCTGTTTCTGCTATCTGATTATTATTGATGACATCAGGACATTCGCAAGCCCGTGGAGGCTCATTAAATCAGAAGTCAACTGATAATGAAAGTGAACACTCTGCACTGGATTACTTAATTTACTCAACACGACTAGCACAGAAGAATTTGCATGCTTTGATATGTGCTTGCTTTTTAGCTATTCCCCCTGGATCGCCATTTGATTAAACTGTGGAATCATGTAGCAAAAACTTCTTCATGAGTAAAGCCCAAAGCACTTGAATGGTTTGAGTATGTGATGAGCCTGTCTGGGTTTGTGTGTGTGTGTGTGTGTGTGTGTGTGTGTGTGTGTGTGTGTGTGTGTGTGTGTGTGTGTGTGTGTGTGTGTGTGTGTGTGTGTGTGTGTGCTTTATCCTCCTGGTCCTTTCTGTTCTACAGTAGCTTGCAATGCTTCAGGGAAAAAAAACGCTGATGTGCTCTGTGTCTTGATCAGTCAAATTAAATTGAAGCCATACTGAGAACAATATTCCATCAAATGGTTTATAAATTATAGACATACACATTTATCACACAAATACTCTTGCAGACACCCTCACACTCAGACAAACAGTTTGTATACCTGTACACATGTACAAGTTTTAAGTCACACAAACACTTCCACGTTGCTGCGGTTGGTTTGACACCGACATGTACAATGAGCAAATCCCATTTTATTTCAGTCTTCTCCCCCCGACTCAGAATGATTCCCATAAACTTAGAGCCTGAAGAAAAAGAGAAGACATGGCCTGTCAAGGCTTTTATGGCTTTTCCCACAATCGCTCAGGACTGCAGTGGTATTTTTATGACGTTACAGTGCAGCCCCCCCCCCCCCCATTCTCCCAACCTGCCACACCACCAAGGAAACTAACAAGGCCCTTATGTTTAATGGGCTCAACACACTCATACCTCCGGCAGTCTTCAAATTGTCACAGCTATGAGCAGCCCAAGCAATGAGCAACCACTTCCCTCTAATCAAACCTAATTCAAAGTGTGCTTTACACTTTTATGCCTGCTGTTTCATCCTGCTCCCCTACGGGCCACAATCTCCTGTATACTTTTCCCCTCGATCACTGTATTGAAGATGGTGGGTGGAACTGGATCGAGTCAGGGTTTTGCATACGTAATTCAGTGGTGACAATCAGGAAGACATGGCACCGTCTCCATCAACTGTTAACTGTGAAACAAGATTTAGCCATCCTTTAGTCTGTGGCCAGTCCCGTGGTGGAGCCTAATAGTGTGTATCTTACTGCTTATCACTCTGTTTCTCTGAGCCAACAGGCTGTTATGCTTAGATAACCATAGTCATTTGCTGTGTTAAGTGGCTGATTGCTTCACAGTTGTGTTTTGTGTGAGTGTGTGAGCGTGTGCCATACTTTCATGCATGTGTGAGCACGTAAATGTAATTTGCTGTCTGCATGTCTATTGCAGTTAGGTGTGTGCACATTGCCACTTGTGCCTCTGCTACATATGTTTGTGTAACAGCGCCAGCTTCTTTCCAACACCAAGCTTAGCTCCAGTCCCCGGCAGCATGGCTGAGTAAGATTAAAGTCACCCATATTACACTTACCGCCAGGAGACATAAGGAAATTAGGAGAAAATTAAACAATGCCATTTGCATACAATTACTCAACAGCAAAGCAAACAGCCCAGTTAGCCACTGTCTGGTCAACTAAAAAGTGCTCCTCTCAGTGTTGCTTCATTAGCTATGCAAACAGCTCTGACTGGCCTTATTCAGTCATGGATGTTATTTGGAAAGTGAAGGGGGAAAAAAATCAGAAGAAGCTGTACAAAGTTAACAGCTTTTTTTTATTCATTATGGATGAATTAATGCTAGTGTATGATGTTCATTGCGCCTGTCTTTATTCACCAGTTCTGCACTGAGGGTTAAATCACATCGCTTAAGTTGGATTTAGATTATTTTATGTGCGCGTGTAAGCCTGCATTTGCTGACATTTTAGTCTGACATTCAGCTTTCAATCAGTTTCAGTTTTCATCTCAGGTGTTTGAAATGTAACGCTTGCATCCTGCTGAGAAAATATTTCTCTGTCTTCCTCAAGACACACATGCACTCTGCCATCACTATCTCTCTTGTTCCTTTGTGTTGGAGGCACATTCAGATGCAAACTATCGCCTTTTACCTCCTTTCACAAATACGGATATTAAACCACATATCACTTTCGCTTCCCTCTTTCATCTCAAACATATATTCACATCTACATCCCAATTTCTCTTCCTCTGTCTCTCTTCCTATCTCTCACTCCATCCTCCCTACATACAGCCAGCTCACCTGGTGACAGTCTGGGTAAAATATTAATGTGTTCAGTGAAGTGTTGTTGTCTGGAGTGCTGCCCTGACCATGAGCTTTTTTTCTGGACAGAGGAAAAAGCTAAGCAGCCACTCAGAGGCCCATACAGCTGGATGTAGCAGCGAGGACAACTCCAAGCAGGCCCTCGCTCCATCCACCAGTGCTTAGCTCAGTACAAATGAATCATGACTGCAATGTTAAGCCTAACTAAGGCTAGAGTGAGCTTTTTTAATAAGTCAAGCTGCAGCAAGGTAAAATGACTCCTTGCCTAAAGCAGGGGAGGAAGGACAAGCACAGACAACTGGTTTGTAATAGCTTCAGCTTGGGCCTTTTTGCCTTCTCTAACCAACCAAACTTTCAAATACAAACACAAAAACTACACTTGTTCCCATGTCCCACCTATTTGCTTTTCCCTCCAACTTACTTTTAATAAGCTTTGAAACTGCAGGTGTGGCTGTTTTTTCTGTGCTCTTTTTTTTTGTACAGGGAAGCTTTTTTCTCCCCACTTTTTGGCTCTGGAAAGCCTACAACTGTGTGCACACCTTCCAAGTCTCCCAGCTTTTCTTATGGAGGCCTAAATAAGGAATGAGCTAAGTAACTGAGAGCTGCTACCTCCTGTTCTGATTCAACACACTCCTGTCGGTTTGCTTACTCCACATTGCCCAGAGATCCCTCTGGGTTTACGCTCACACCTCAGTGTGTTTGTACTGTATCTGTGTCTGCTTGTTTTTGCCTACTGCATGTGTGTCTCTGCTGTCTGTGTGTGTGGGGTTTGCTGCATGTTTTTGTGCGCACGCAGTTTGTTTGAGGACCTGAAAATCATTGGGCAAACGCATCAAACAGCACGCTGGAATTGTTTAGTAGAAGTAAAGGTTCAGTTCAAGGCTCCTAATTTGCAGATCTGTGAAAAGTGCTATGGATTTTATATTTCATTGGAATAATGCTGACACTCTTTTAGCTTATCTTGCATCCTTAGTTCTGAGTCTTTCTAACCTCATGCTTGTGGATGGAGCTTTTACCTGAGAATGGAAAAAAGATAAGAGTATACTCACAGAAATACACACACATACGCATACTGGAGGTCCTTACAGGTGAAAATCTATTGCTGCTTAGCAAATCCATTAAAGTTCTAACCCAGCCTGAAAAAGGCCTGTGTACTTTACAAAAAGATAAACCTGAGTCTGGACCTAAGTCGTACAGAGGGACTCAGCACTACTGCTAGCAAGTTCTGGCCTGTTTGTCTATACCTGGTCCCTGTACACCAAAGCAAATCCCAAAAAACAGCACAGAATTTAATCTGTGCTTCAGAAGAACCTGCCAACACCTCTCTAAGCTTTCCACTTCCAGACAGAGCAGCCACTTTTTTTATCTTGTATAGACAGTGACATCGTAACAAATATACCATATGCATTACTCTAGAGATTGACTCAGGTGTCCTCAGGTTCACTAAATTCAAATGTCCGATGAGTGCAATAAGAAAATCAGACTCGACCAGAGTCTGAAAAACACCAGATGTCAAAAACAAGGCAGATTTATGCAGACAGCTCAACTTGAAGATTGTTGTAAGCGCTCACAAGTCAGTATGCAAACATATACACATGCATACATTAAATCTAGTGTGTCAAAGGGATAAACAGTGATGTTTCCAGCTTATTTTGAAGACATGCTGGATTAAGCTGGAGCGATGACTGACTGGCAGGGCTTTCATTGTTCTGGATACACTGCAATACTTAAAAATGCTATATATAGGGTTTTTGAATATCTTTTCAGCTTTTTTTTTCTTTGTGAGAATGAGTGGCAAATGCCTCCTTATTATAATCCAAAAAAGAACACAGTGTGCATGTGTGTTTAATAGAAAAGAGTAATGATGAATAAAAGGCTGACTGGCAGTAAGCTGTTAGAAGCTTACTGTGGGTTAGCATCAGCAGCTAGGTCACTGAATCATTTTATACTGCAATACTGTGACATAAACAGGTAGAAATGAAATTCAAAAGTCTGAATTACCTACTCATAGGTAAAGTAATCAACCAGCAAGATGTGTAGTGCTGTGCGTTACCACCTTACCTTAATAAGAATTGTGTTCCGACAATTGTTTTTCCTTGAGTCTTTAGCTGGCAATCACAGTTATATTTTATTTTTAATTATGCTTTAGGCTTCCAAAATTTCTGAAAACAAGATAATTGAGGTTAAAAAAAAATCTACCAAATTCTGCTTCACAATAATGTTCTCATTCGTGTAAATCCAGTGTAACTGTTTGTTTTATAGTACTGGATTTTCCCCTTAGCTAAAAGGCAAAGCAATGTCCCTACCAGGCTCTGTTTGGTTATGTTTAGTGTGGTTCGTGTTTATTTTTATTGGTTATTTTTTTTTGCCACTTTGCAAAAGACTTTGGCAACGAGCATTGCTAGCTACGCCAGTGACATGAAAGCTCCCTTTTCACATTTTTGTCCTCTCCACTATTATTACTAATAGAAGAGTGTCTATGTGTGTTTCTGTGTGTGCTGCACGGTTCTGCAGGGAGTCATTGCTACCCCTGACCCTTGAACACAGGCTCAGCGAGAGAGAGCGCTCTCTTTGGAATTGGGTATAGAAAACTGCATTACAGAAGAATTTCTTGATCTTATTGCAAAGTAGAAAAGGAGTTGGTGAGATAAAATAATGATATATGAGGTTAGAGTGTTTTCAACACACAAAGCTGAAGCTGCGTGCTTGTTGACAAGCTTTCTTGTTTGATGCTGTTTTAGTTCAGTTCAATTCAGTTTTATTTATATAGGGCCAAATCACAACAAATAGTGCATTATATTGTATTACAGAGAAAACCCAACAGCCATAAGACCTTAAAGGTCTGTAGTACATAGCCTACTAATAAAGACAGATTGATCATATTTAAGATTGAAGCATTAATTAATAGTAGGACTTCTTTGAGCAGTCTATTAGGAATGGGGTCTAACAGACACGCTGATGGTTTGGAGGAAGTAACTATTGAACTTAACTCTGAAAGATCAATCAGAGAAAGAGAATCTAAACAAATACGAGCAGTACTGAAAGCAGTTGAACATAAATATATGTCTTTGAGATGGTTATGAATAATTTTTTTCTCTAATGATTGAAATTTTATTTGTGAAGATATTCATGAAGTCATTACAAGTTAAAGCTCTACAGAGCTCTGACTCTTGGTCCGCCTGGCCACAATGCTGAAAAGAAACCAGGGGCTGTTCTTATTTTCTTCAATTAGTGATGAATAGTAAGCTGTCCCAGCCTAACGGAGGTTTTATTTTATCGAGCAGCAAACTCTTTTTCCAGGCTAAATGAAGATCCTCTATATTAGTGAGATGTCATTTCCTCTCCCGCTTACAGGTTATCTGCTTTAAGCTGCGTGTGTTTGTGCGTTTTACTATGGAGTCAGGCACTTCTGATTTGAGGCTTTCCTTTTCAGAGGAGCCACAGTATCCATAGTCGTACGCATTGAGGATGTAAAACTATTGACGAGATAATCTACCTCTCTGGGAGCAGAGTTTAGGTAGCTGCTCTGCACTGTGTTGGCACATGCCATTGAAGAGCATAATAATGGAGGAATTAAGTATATAATATAAATTTCATGTTATATTACATCACAATTGCACCTATAAGCAAATCAGAAATATGCTTTTTATCACTCTAATATCACTGGCATTAATTATGCTGAAACATTCAAATACAGGCAATAAAGACTACATAAATAACCGGCATAAACCTTACTGGTGTGCGTCTCTTTTGAATAATTTTTCCACTGAGCCTACTTTTGTGGATCACACATTTGATTGCCTGTAAAACATTGTAAGAAGTCTTCCCTCTCCAGTCAAAACAGCAGAGTGCTTCGTTATCTCGTGGACTGGAACTCACATCCTCACAAACTGGCTCACGTCTCCTTATCTCTCCAAAATCACATCATGGCCCCCACATCTGCCTCCTCCATGTTTTCTAATTTGCTTTCTCATCCAACACCAGCAACTACAAACACAACTTGCTTAATGCTTTGCTTAGCTTTTGCCATTATTCTCACGTCCTCAACCTTGAGGTAGTTCTGCTGTCGTGCTCCTTGTAAATTGATCCTGAGCACAAGCTAAATGCCTTAAAAGTAATTGAAATTGTAAAAGAATCTCTTTAAATGTCAAACAAGCTATCATTGTGCTAGAAAAATAATAAAATAAAGCTGGTACAAAACATCTGATGCAGCTGTGGGATGTCCCGCACATGAACATTATTACAAATAATTTGACAATGATAAATGCAGTAACAATTTGTCTCTGATTTTCTAAGAAGTTATGCAGACAAGAAACATAATTCACAGCTTTTCTCCATTATATGGACACAGTCTGTTCAGATTTTTGCAGCCTTTGACAATCTTATATGTACTCAGAATCATAACATAACCATACATTTAGTCAAACATTAATATTTAAGAGCTGGATGGCTTGGATAGATCATACTCAGAGGAACTTAGGATGAGAGCAGATATGGATTTACATACTAATTCCTCCAGCTGCCTTGAGGCTCTCTGTTGATCTTCTATCGTCACATTTTCTCAGAGTTCTTTGACAAAATATGCATAATGTTAGTTTTATTCCCATCAGAAATATGCTGAATAAAGCTCACACCTGTAGGCACCACCTTCCTATCTCTATTAGTCTGTTACCATCTTGCCAGCAACCCTCACTCACCAGCTAGCCCCATCTTTGTAGCCCCCTGCGGAGTTCAAATGAGGAGACCTATCTTCAGGTGTCCCTTTGCACACACCTGGGCCTTTCCAGGAAGATAAATATATGGCATTAATTCATCCATGTCTCTCCAGACTTCAATTTTTTTTCTGACTCTTAAGGGATTCAAGGGCTTTCAGCAGAGGGTCGCTCTGTTTACTTTGTACTCCTGGGTGGGATATTTCCACTTGAATAAATGTGTCTCAGTGTGGCTTACAGTTGCATTTAGATAGCTCATCTTCATACACACAGGCATGTCTGTGTTTTCTGAAAGTTTTGCAGGATATAAATGCATAGATTCATCGTTTACAGATTTAATTAAGTACCATGTGTGTGTGTTTTGTGGTCTACTGCATACATGTATTTCTGGATATATGTTGCAAAGATCCTGAAAACGTGTATGCATTTGTGCCAGAAGATGTTCTTGAGCACACTTCTATTCATTTGGGTGGAGCCATTCAAAGCAAACCTCAGGTCATGTTAAGCTAAACTTTGAGCTCTCTATATAAAAGTACTCTCCCCCCTCAACCTTGCCTGGAGCACTGATAGGATGAAAAATGGATAGAAACCCCAAAGGAAGGCGGGGGGAAGGTCCATCTGTGAGCTGCATTCAAGGACAACAGTGTTATCCATTTTGGAACAGTATGAAACAAGCTAGTGTTTTCAGTGGGGTTTGGAAATGTGGGCTTCTGGATGAACTGTGGATGCTACTGTTGTCTTGCCAAGCCAACTGTGATGTTGCTGATTAGATGCGAATCATTGACTCCTTGTTTGTATCAGTGCGACTCTTCTCATTCAGAGTGAGAGATAATGAACAAATGTGACTGATTGTTTCTGATCTGTGTTGC
This sequence comes from Pterophyllum scalare, assembly GCA_024447675.2. Lineage (NCBI taxonomy): Eukaryota > Metazoa > Chordata > Actinopteri > Cichliformes > Cichlidae > Pterophyllum > Pterophyllum scalare. The sequence goes on along the minus strand of JAMQGT020009015.1, from coordinate 42,932 downwards.
TGTAAATTACCACTGCAAAAGGAATTGTTTTGCAATGCTCTGCTGCATATAAAAGCTACGTTTAATGTGATTTTATGTTATTCAGCCCTGAGGTATTGAAGTTTGGCAATATCTATTAATCTCTGTTCTGATCTTGTTTTTTTATTTCCTCTCCAATCTTTTGTCCCTCTCTTTTTGTTATTTATCTCATCTTTTTTTTCTCAACTCTTTCACTCCTTTCTTTGATCTGTTTTATTTTTGGTACTTTCAACTCTTCTGCTGTCTTCCTGTCCTCTCTCACAGAACCGATTTCACCTGCAGATGTCAGCCCGTGTGCCTCCATCAACCCTGGGAAGCTTGCTCCTCACAGTCTTGCAGGGGGGAGATGGGGACAGGGAGAGAGGAAGCAAGGGGGACAGCTGGGGAGGAGCAGCTGTGATTTGCCCAGGCTGGGATGAAGGCGGTGACGGCTTACTGACCCACCTTCAGAAGTACAGTGGCTCAACCTGGCATTTGTGGGACATAATCAACCTGACTCGCATCACAGGAAGTAGAGATAGAAGAGGGGGAGCAGTGAGGAAAGAAGGGAGGATCAGATGGAAGAAGAGGCTTTGAAGATCATCTCCACCCGTTTCCTGCGCTCCCCCTCACCCATTTCCTCTGTTCTCCTCCTGGGATCTGACCCCGAGTGTCTGTCCTCTGTCCTACGGGCTGCTCAGCGCCTCGCTCCATCACTACCAGCACTGCAATGGATCATGGGATATCCCTTGTCTCCAGATTCACTGCACACTTTAGGAGGTCCCCTTGGACTCTTAGCCTATGGGGAGGTCGGCCGCAAGCCAATAAGCTTCTATATACGGGATGCTTTGCAGCTGATTGGCCGGGCGGTCACTGCAGCAACCATGGTGAGACCAGATTTGGCACTGATTCAGAACATGGTAAATTGCTATGACAAACCACACCGACATGAACAGCCTTCTTCTGGACAATATCTTGCCAGGTAAGCACATAGAGGATACGCCTACTAATTAAAGGGTTAGTTCATGTAAAAATGGCTAAAGTCATGGCCTTCTTTACTTCTAATAACATCTAGCTATGTAGGTTTTTAAAAGAAATTTGTATACTTGGTAAATTTGATCTGAGAAGTGGGTACACATATGCAGCAAGCATTACTTTTTTGGTATACAGACTGACAGTGCTGGAACTGGTAATAATTATTAGTGCATTACCTGTGTAGTTGGTCATTTTACTTACGGTTAACAGTTGGGGATGTAAACATGTGCTGATTTGATGATGCTGATGGTGGATATAAGCTTCCGTGTTTATTTTCACCTCAGCTCAATGTTGCTGAACAAAGTCAAGAATCAATGATGAATCTTGATAATCATTAACTCACTGTCAGCATTTTTAAAGGGATTAATGGTTCATATATATTTTTCTAATGTAATGGTAATGCTTTTTAGTTTATAGAGATCTGTCAAAGGGAATTTCAGCACTGTGGGTGATAACAAAACCCAAAATAAAACCCAAAAAATAAAACGTATCAAATGGCATAGAGTTAGCGCTATGCTCTTTATGTCCCCTACAGCTACAAGTTTGCCTTAAATGACTCCTGCACTTCTGAACCAAATGATGTATAGAAGACAGTAAAAATCTGCAATTAAAATTCTCTGGTCATATCACTAAGTACATGCTAGGTCGTTAGCTTTCTGAGTGACATTTTGACATTTTTGCGAGGAGTTGCTGGCTCCACTTGTGGTACTGTATGCTCTGGTAGCTGCCCTTGTCTGTCCTCTGCACCATGGGGGTGGCAATTTCTGAATAGCGCTGTCATACTGGAGGTGGGGAGGAGGTCTTTATGGCATACAGATTGGCAGACGGACACCAGAGGGTTTTGTGCGTTTCTTTTTGCTGTTGCTCCAACTCCTGCAGCTTTTTTAAAAACAAGGCTTCTGACAGCTTTCACGGGTCTGACAAGGTGTGGTCTGTGATGATAACCACAAACATGGGGGGAAAAAACAGATTGAAATGCATATTAAACCTTAAACATTTTCATTTAAAGCAGAAAAACGTAAATCCTCACATTTGGACATGGAGTGCAAAAACCCGTCACACTTGCATACTTTAGAAAACCGCTTAAGCAATATGTGGCTGATACTGCGTGATGCACTGAAGCCTCATGCAATAAACTCACTACAAAGTTAAATATTTTTGCTCTAACGGTTGACATGGATATACTTCAAAGGGTACAATGGATAAAACAGCATGCAAGTCATGTGGTACTGGTGAGAGAAGGATTTGTGGTAGGAGCTGGGCCCACAGCAGCTATTGAGCCCACATGGTGCCTGCCAGCTGAGAGTGATCATAGACAACAGCCACATAATCACAAGCTGGATTCTCACAGCGCTCTGTCCTTCTGCAGTTTAGTTGAGCACTGAACCATGGGGCACGGAGGGCCAGAGGCTTTAGTGGAAGTTGTGTTACTGGACAGAGTTTGAAATAAGTTAATTATGTCTGGAGTAGGGCTGCCACAATTGATTTTTCACCTCATGATTATTGCGGCCCAAGCAGCTCATGATAATGTTAATAAGGCAAACATTTTGAAAAATTACTTAACTAAACCAGCACAAAAAACAGTCACTGATTAAAAGCAGTAGTCCTTATGTATACACACTATGAAGTTACAAGCACCAAATTGCACTGACTCAATCAGGTCAATGACAAAGTGAAGATACATGTGAGTTAAGGCGTACAGGTATTAGTGCAATTTAACAGACCAGCTATGAATGGTTCGGATTCACCCAGTGTGTGATAGAGAAGATACAAAGACAGAAAACAATGCCATAGTGGTAGCCACCCTACTGTAGTCAAGCATGAAGTGTGCAGATAAGCTGAGTATTCAGTTAGTGCAAAACTGTTGCTGAAAGAGAAGAGACCTGAGGTGATTTTATAACCCTAACTTTGCTTTTGCTGGATTGTAACATACTAGGCAAAAGTTTTGAGCCACCTCATTTCTTTATATTTTGCTTCCAAGGAGCCAGACTTTCTTGTAATTTTTAAAAGTGGTTCCCCGGGCTTTCTGAAGATCTTTCAAAGTTTTTCCTTGTACACTGACTGAATTTTTGCTCAATTTCAGTCCAGTCCTGGTACCAGACAATTTTCAGAGGAATGTGATTTTGGTTGTTGAACCATTTATCATTGATCTATCAATTCTTCAAGCATAAAAAAGGCACCTAACTCAAGGGATGGACCAGTGTTGTGTCTATACCTAACAGACAACTTTGCAATTTTAAATTGTACCGTTTTGTAAATTGTTCCCAGTTCTTTAGTTGACCCTAGAAAAAATGTCAAAGATAACACAGCTTAACAATCATGAAATAGCACTTTTACACAAACATGGTGATTCTGAAGGAGCTACTAGCTAAAAGTTTGGCATATCTCAGCATGGTGTGCAGTGTGTCCTTGGACATTTTTGAGGAAACTGGGCATGTGGAGGACAAAAGAAGAAGTGGCAGGGCTAAACAAGAGCACCACTGAGCAGGTGCCTGCACTCAGCTGTTTTGGGTTTGTAACAGGGAGGAAGTGGGAGGGATGGTGTTGGTAGTGGTGGTGGTGGGCAGGGGGTGTCAAATGCTGTTATAGTAAAGTCAGTGAACAAGTGTGTGAAGTTTGATGGGTCTAGCTTGAACAATATGCAGCTATGGTGTGAATTTGAACATCCTACATCACATTGTTCTCAGGTTATAGCGTTCATGAGACTTTCAGAAAACATGACCTCTGACCTTTACCTTCAAGTCAAAGTCATTGAAATTTTTAGTAGATGCATGTATGGTATGAATTTGAACATCCTAGGTGACATCGTTCTTGAGTTATGGCCAAAACAAAAAGTTTTTGTGGAACAGATGCCAATGCCGTCGACGACGATGCCAAGGCTATGACAACATCTCAATTTTTTCAGTCTACCTAAAAACTATCCACAGCAGATGAACAGTACATGAATGTCACATCCTTAAGAAATAGAAAAGAAATCCAGCAAAAACCTGACACAGGACCTGAGACCTACATCTGGCCCCTCAGCTAATCGATCTACTGGTGATCAGAAGCCTTATCAGAAGTGGTCTCAGAGGAAGGGTGGCTGTCGAGAAGCCAGATGCCAAATTACACAAGAACTGAACTGAAAATCAGTGCCAACGGGTCTTATGGAGTGATGAATCGAAATTTGAAAGTTTTGGTGTAAGTCATCATCAATACATATGGAGGAGGTCACAAGAGGGGTACAACAGGGAGTGTCTACAGCCATCTGTAAAACACTTCATCACGGTTTGGGGCTGAATGTCAGCCAGTAGTGTCGGGGATCTCGTCAAAACTGATGAACGCAGAAAAGTGCAGTCAGATTTTGATCTATGCAGTACCATCTGTAAAGTGTCTGATTGGTAACAGCTTCATTTTTCAGCATGACAATGATCCCAAACACACTGCCAATGCAGTAAAAGCATAACTGCTCATAAAAACACACAGTGGAACACAATCAGTCATGGATTGGCCTCCCCAGAACCCGGATCACAACATTATTTTCAATTTTAAATATCACATTTATCTTAATACCAATATATCACAACATAACTAGTAATTAATTTGCTAATGTTTTGCCGCTCCAGCAATGTGTGTGTGGCACCCAGGACATATCAAATGTTTAATAATTACATCCTCCTATAATTTTTCATTTTATTGAGGCTGAAGTTCTGTTCACTTTTCTGTTTTAATGATCATATGGGTCGTGACGTAGTAAATAGTAAATAATTCACCTACTAAACTGGGGTGCAGTACACATGCCACGCCACCAGATGGCAACCATAGCGCAGAGGCCAAGTGAGCCTAGTTGTGAAGTTAGTAGATTAAGAGCGCTAACTCTGTACTGTGCTGTGTTGTGTTGAACAGGTGGGCGAAGTGCACAAACACATAATTTGGATCAGTATACTGCTGTCTACTAGCAGGACTGTGTCTTTATGAGTTCTAGTTGTTTTGTATGTAGTTGGAACAAAATGGAAAATGTTAAGTCATGCTTGCTAAAATGCTAACCGAAGTCAGTTACTTACGCTGTTACCGCGCAGTAGTAAGGACATTTTCAATCCCTTCCGGTATTATTTGTTAATGTTTAGATCTGTTTCCTTATATTTTAACGGTGCTAAAGTTTATGACTGTAATAGACACGAGCCTAGTTGTGAAGTTAGTAGATTAAGAGCGCTAATTCTGTACTGTGCTGTGTTGTGTTGAACAGAATAAAGCAGCCTTGAGCACGCCATTCAGCGCCCCCTTGTGACGTGTGTAACATATGTGCATGTGTGAGTAAGAGAGAGTATGTGTAATCAGCCATTTCACCACGCTGGCTGAGACAAAAATATTTCAAAAACTTTTGGATGTGTATTAAATTTTGAATAGATAGTTATTGTTAGTAAGCTTGCTATTTGGTAATTATTTTGTTTTCTTTTAGTTGTTCTTTGTGTTTTACATTTTATTAACAACTGTCTAAATTACCATGTAATTTTTCTCTTCTTGTACCGCTGCATGAATTTTAATGACTATAGTTGTTAATGTTAAATCTCATCCCAATATCACCTCAAAACAATAATTTGTGTAGCACTTTGGTTTTTGCCATCACCCCTGCAAATGAATACCACTCCAAGCAACTCTCCATTGCACTATATTTTAGGGATAATTAGTGAAGCATTGTGCATGCTAAACTAAGACTGCAACCATGGTAAATATTATATCCCCTCAACTTAAATATGTCACTGTGAGCATAATACATATTATTTTACGTAAACACCACTGTACCTAACTGAAGCATTTACCAAGGTGTGAGCATGGTTGCGGACTCTGATGTCAAGTCCTGTTATGCTTTTAATTTAAGAAAAAAGAGAAAATAATAAGTGAAATTTTTAAATGACTCAAACTTCATCAGGACACAAGGGGAAAAATGCAATCTTTCTGTGGAGGACCAATTAGCACATAGTCTAGACTAACAGAATAGACTATTTATAATAGAGTCCTCCACAATATAGTCTCAGTGACCTTTGTTCTTGGCTAGTGAAAGACTGATAAAAGGGGTTGTTCTGTCTCACTATTCAAACGTATGCAGTTGTTCTTCAGTGTACTCCCTGATTCTTATCCCCCTCCCCTGCAACAGCCAAACACGCCAGTTCTCTGGAGAGCCTTAACAAAGCCGGAGGAAGTGAGAGATTTCCACATGGAAAAGGCAATTAACAGCTCAATGCCCAGGGGACAGAGTGAGGAAAGCAGGGAGGGGGAGAGGATGTCTTTAGATATTAGCAAGTAAGGAAGGTATGAGAGGGTGAGAGGTAAAAAAGTAAAGTCACAACATTACTCTTTTAAAGCAATGAAGATAGAAATATGAGAAACTAGCCACTTTTGATGTTGTTCTTCCGAATGTCCAGAATCACAGAATCCCTGGGTGCTTATTCCCAAAAATACATTAGAGAGAAGGGGGAATGTGGTCAAAGACAAACAGATAGATAAAAGAGAGGAAGTAGGATACAGCTAAAGCAAAATAGAAATAAAGACAAAGGGAAGGAAGGACAAACTTGTGTGGAAAAGGATGTGAGGGAGGAGAAAAGGGAGGGAAAATGATAGCGGGTTGTTGTTATCAGAGTGAAATCTGCCAGTCAGTGCCATCTCACTCGACACAGCTGCCACGCTGATTCCATCTCCCCCGAAGAGATTAAAACCAATGAAACAAGCAGGCCTCGTATTCAGTCCCGACAGACAGACAGAAAAAGACAGAGGGAGTAAACTTTCCCCAAACTAAAGGTGGTGGACTGACAAGAGATTGAGACACATGCTAGAGACTGTCTTATTGAGTTATCATTTACCGGCCACTCCACTGACATTTACTCTGAGTGCATAAACCTGGGCCAGGTGCTTGGGAGAGTAAGCCATTCCTCTCTGACACAGCTGGGTGACTTATCAACCTGCTGTGAAATCCAGAGTCATTCTTTAAATACAGCCTCCGGCCTGATGCTACAAAAACAATCTGCAGGCCCCATAACTAAAAGGTGGTGCAGCTTTAAAGTGTGCTGTACACTTTCTTTTATGCCACTGCTCTTATCCCTATATTACGTCACACTCCTATCTCACCTCTTATCTCTGAGCATGAATCCAAACATGTCACAAACAGTGGGAAAGGGGCCTCCAAGACTTCGCACTTTTCTCCTCGGAGAAGAGATGTAAAGCTTACTGTGTGGTTATTTTTTTTCTTTTTCTGGCCAGCTTACACTAAGAGTCTGGAGTTGGTTGGCTTGATGAATCTGCTGTCTGTTGGATATGATGATTCAGCCGTGCTATTACCATGAGTGATTTCAGCTCAAGGCAAGGCTAGCACTTTCGCTTTATGGCCACAGAGACAGAAGGGAACTGCCGATGAGGAAACATAAGTTAATGTGAAGGGGAATGGGGATGGCTTCCAATCAGAGGTATTTTTAATCAAGTTCTTTACAATTATGTTGATGTTACAGTAAATCACAATGAGAAGATATAGGGCCAGGAACAAAAGTGGAATACATAAAACCTGACATATACTCACATTTTTATATCAGGCACTGTGTGGTGTAGACAGGCCTTAGTAAAGGCTAGGCTTGGAGGACAGGTTAATGACCCACAGGATAAATTTAGTCTTTTCATTATCCCTTGGATATTCCATATTTAATGGAGAATATTCTCAGCTGCTACATTCTAAGGTAATGAATGCATATAACCTGGTGATGAGAGTGCAAGAAGAAGAAAAGATGGAAGAAAAACTAAAAGCAAGAGGGAAAACCTGTTTTCTGTTCTGTGAAAGGGCTCGATTTCAACCACCCGTTTCTATTATACTAGAGGAAAACTTGCCATTTCTATCCTCGACCCAGACACCATCAACAGTCCCGGCACGGTTCAACAGCCATACCGAATGCAGTGATCCCTGCATACTTTAACATTTAAACAACCACCCCTATGATTTACAATGACCTCCTGACAATCCCCTACTAATCAGGACATGATCAAACAGAACTCGTATGGCTTGACGATGTCCACGTGATCGACTGGTAAGACATGAGTGAAAAATCCCTGCGTGGTTCAAGAGGCCAGGAAAGATTTATGTGCGAATGGGGATTGCTCCTCCTAATGTGTGGAGATGAGTGAGAGGAATAGCAATGACTGTCTGTATGGACTGGCAGATAGAAGCAGAAGACCCTCACTGCACTGCATTAACTTTTAATTATGACTCTCTGGAAGATGCAATTACCCATTAGAGACTAGACTTGCTTAAGCTCCGCAACCACACTATAACTTTTTCTTGCATTAGCCCACTTTTCTTGTTTAGTGTCATGTGTATATTATTGCAGGCTTCCCTTTTTTAACTGCAGTGCCTCAGTCTGGATGTTGAGTTTCTTCTATATTTTGTTGCCTTTTGCTTATTATCTGTTCTTTTTCCTCTGTCTCTCAAGGTTTCTTTCCAACACTTCCTTTACTGGGGCCACAGGCCTGATCCAGGTTGATGCTGGAGTTTCTCGGATCCTCTCCTCCCAACTGTTTCATGTATGGAGTCTGAAGAGAGGTGCTTTGGGGCAGCCCGCTTGGGTTACTGTAGGCCAGTGGACCCGAGGTCGACTGGAGTTAGAGGGTGGCATCCTGGGACTGGTGGGAGGGTTCATGACCAGTCAAGGACAAGGTCTTGGAGCTGGGGTGAGGGGAGGGGATGGCCAGGGTGACAGTAACACTGGAGGTCGCTGGAGGCCAGGACTTTCGGTTGAAGGACACCGCCTCAGGGTTGTGACCCTGGTGGAACACCCATTTGTCTTCACACGGGAGGTGGACGAGGATGGAATGTGTCCAGCTGGACAACTCTGTCTGGACCCCAAAACTAACCACTCTGCTATAATCCATAGCCTCTTTAACCAGCTTCACAACTCAAACACTACAACACTGGACTTGGATGGCATTGGTGAGCTTTATTGTGGCTTTTGTCCATAGAATAATTATGGAACTGTTATACTGAAGAACAGTAATACTTCTCAAAAACATTTTAACTTGTACTGTGGGCATCTGTGACTTCTAATTTATGTCAACTCCAAGCTTTTCTTACGTAAGCCCTTAGATCTTTTTCCTTCGATCTCAGCGCTGCTGTATTTGGCTGGCCATGTCTGTACAGCACCTGTGGATATTTGAGGTAGAATCAATACGAGATTGTAACAGGTCAGTCTACTTGAAAATATGACAGGGTTAGGGTCAAGGGCTCCACTCACCCGCTACATCTCAGTTTAATGAATGAAGAACATAAATCAATATGAGATCAAGACTTCCTTGTCAAACATGTACTACTATATTTATTTCACAAAGGAGACTATCTAGCAGCTATTCGTCCAGTCCACAGTATAGCAATAAAAGTCATTATTTCATTTACTTGAATCAACCAGTGCAAATGGAAGCTGTGGGAGAAATTTGCATTTTTTATGATGATGGAAGTATTAAATAATTCAGTGGCTAGTGATAGGATTAATCTTTTCAATGCAGAGGGGAGTTCTTCCTTTAAATATCTTACAAAATATCGAAAAACAAAATTCATGAAGGTGCATTGTAAAAGAAGTCAAGAAGCCAGGCAAGAGCAACTGCAAAGCTGCTGATGTTGACTAACTGATATTATAAGTATAATGTTTTCCAGAGCAATCAAAATTGCAAACATGGCAAGAACTTTAAAATTCATATTGTAGCATCTCCATTACATCTTGCCAGCTCTATATTCTTTTAATGAGTTCAAGGGCTGTTAATTTTTTATTTTTCGCGCAGTACTTAATGTGAATAAATGTAGTCCCTGCCAGGTCAAAAAAAAAATGTCCAGGTTGAAGTGTAATGTGAGGATCCATCAATATTTTCCTTGAACCATGGTCATTTGTGGACAAATTCCCAGGTGTGCGACCCTTGCACTTCCGAATCATGCATATGAATGTCCACTTGGATAAATTTCACATCATCATCATTTCTTTTCTTGCAGAACTACCAGAGGACCTGAGAAAGTGCTGCTATGGGTACTGCATTGACTTGTTGGAGAAGCTGGCAGAAGACATGGGCTTCACCTTTGACCTGTACATTGTGGGAGACGGGAAGTATGGGGCGCTGAGTGGGACAGGACGCTGGACCGGACTGGTAGGGGACCTGCTGAGCGGAACCGCTGACATGGCCGTCACCTCTTTCTCTATTAACTCTGCCAGGAGCAGGGTCATAGATTTCACCTCACCCTTCTACTCCACCAGCCTGGGCATTCTGGTACAACTGCTTGAAGTCATCATTAATTGTAGGAGTTTTGAATTTGCATTTTTACGACTGTAGAATTCACAGGGCATGTCCTGAAAATGTACTCTATTGTAAACAAAAGCGCTGCAGTACTCAGTGTTACTTTGACTTTTTATGCCTACAGTATGCCAGTATGATTTGGTCTGCAGCTATTTATTGTTCACCCTAAGCCCCCCCTCACCTTGGTCTTGTGGTAAGGAGTGAGAGATCATTAGTTAGGGAATAATTAGTTTGTGGAGTTTTGAGAGTGCATATTAATTACTGAACTTCAAAATTAGATGCAATTTAAGAGTGTCTAATGAGTCTAAAAGGCATTTGAGAAGCAGTCCTCAAACATGCTGTAGTTATTCTTTGATTAGTTAGCATTTCCATCTATGGCTGACAAACTGCAGTGCATGATATGATCTAACAATACGGCTTCATTTGAAAATGAGAAATTCATCATTTTAAAAAGTGATGTCCTGTCCTTTTTGATTGATGAATAGCACAAAATGAAAACAATGTATGCAATTCTTTTAAAACTAATTTGCCAAGGAGTCATTAACAGAGGTTTATAGAAACAATGCATGGTAATCAGCTGTCTCAAGTCAGTCTCTTGTTTGCTTGTGATCCATCAGGTCCGTAGCCGGGACACTGCAGCTCCCATTGGAGCCTTTATGTGGCCCCTCCACTGGTCCATGTGGGTGGGTATTTTTGTCACGCTGCATCTCACAGCTCTCTTCCTCACCTTGTATGAGTGGAACAGCCCCTTTGGCATGACACCCCATGGCAGGAATAGGCTGCGTGTGTTCTCCTACTCCTCTGCGCTCAATCTCTGCTACGCCATACTGTTTGGACGCACTGTCGCCACAAAGGTAAAGAAGTTCTTCTCTCTGTGATTAATTGGCATCATGTGAGGCAGGGCAGAGAAAAGTCAGTGCAGAAAGAGGAGGAGGGGATGCATTATGGGAAAGCATACACCAACAGTGAGGGCAAGTTGAAAGAGGGTGCTAGAGAGAAAGATGATGGAGATGGCTAGGGAGGAGAAAAGATTGATAGGGGAGAGGTTAAGGAGGTAGGCAGTGATGAAGTAGAAAGGTACAGGGAGGATAATGCACACACAGGGACAGAAAGGGGAAAGGGTAAGTGAGGCGAGAGAGAGTGAAGGAGTTATGGTGAGGATGATGGGGATAGATGAAGGTGGTGAAAGTGGGAGCAAGTCGAGGTTAACTCCCCAGTGCAGTCAGACACAAAGTTAAAAACAAGAAGGCACAGGGAAGGGGCCAATGCAGAGTAGGGGTAGGAAGGTGAGAAGGCAAATCAGGAAATAGGTTTCAAAAAAGAAGGTATTAGAAAGGCTGACAGAAAGATGGTGAGATGGGGTTGAAAGGGTAAGTGAGGAAGCAGAGATGAGAAAAGCAACAGACTGACAGTGATGTGGAGGTGGGCAGAAAAGGGGATGATGTAAAGGAGAGAGGGCACGTGAGTGGGCAAAGTTGGAGAGCGCGGCGACATAGGTTGGCACGAAAGGGGAAATAAAATTGCAAAAGATAAATGGAAGTCAAATCCTCAGACTCAGGCAAATTTATCTAATAACTTGAAAGCAACTTGAAAAACAATGTCTGTAACTTCACAGATAAAAAACAGAACAACTTGTTTTGATGCCATTTGTTTGGTATGAAAATGTAAATTACAAATATTAAATGTACCTTTGGAGTAACAGCATTCTTCAAAAACCTGTCAGATTTAACAGATTGTGTGACACCCACAGTCACACTGGCGCACATACACAATCTGACTGTATTTGCCAGTGAATAACGACTCTGCCTTCTGCATTTTTTATTTTTATTTAGCTTCATACTGTTCCAGAATCCATCATTAAGATAACTTGTGCTTCCTTTTCAAATTTCCATGCAGCAACATCTTTTCCTTAAATTATCCCTGTCCTCTTAATGAGATTGCAACTCATAGTAATATTTAAATAAATACAAAAACCACATCTTGTCCCTAAAGTAAGCTGAGAAAATGACAGAGGTGAAAAAAAGGTCAAGTGATTAGAAAGACCTTCCCATTATTGAAAGGTCACAGGTTTTATCCCCGCATCGGCAATTTGTCAATTAATAGGATGTGTTCATTAGCAGCCCTTTGACCTGTTAAAATGTCCTTGAGCAACACTCTGAACCTCTGTGTGCTGGGTCACAGCCAAACAGCGATGTTTACTCTAGGTTATGGGAAAGAATGGGGAGTTGAGTTGACTTTTAATATGTGATTTAATGACTGGGGGAATTTCAATACAGGTAAAACTGAAATGAAAAAGTCTGACTGTTTTTAACCTTTCTAAAACACAAACACGCAAGAAATATATTCAGGTTTTCCTCTTCTCACATAAGCTGTTATCCTTAACATACCTGACTACTACAGATAGTAATAATTGAGCATTACTTCCAAGGCCAAGGGCAAGAAGCATTAATCTGCGTGGTTGTGTTTCACAACAAGCACGCCACTATATCGCACTGTGCGGAAGCTGTCAGTGCTATCAGGGTTTAGACTAACGTTAGCAGCTCTGTTCTGCTCTTTATTTCTTTTGATTTTAGACTCCAGCAACCCCAGGCAAAAATAACTGAGATAGCAGTGTGCTTGCCAGCATATTATCTAATCCTAAAAGCATTTGAGATTGGAAACAAGTGTGTTGGCTGATGAACTGTTGAGGTTACAATGAATTAGCAGTCAATTCCAAGTGACCCTTAACCTTTAAATTGAACAGTGCTTTGTCTGTGTGCATCATCAGCTACCAGGATTATTATATTATAATGTTTTGCCTTGGTAAATCTAGCTTTAGCCATATTATTTAATAATAATATCATAAATATTCTATAGGTACCATTTTTGTTGCCACGAAGTCACTTACAGTAACAGCTCTTTTAAAAGTCAGCTATCCCATGGGGCTAATGTTAGCTTAATTAGAATTCTAGCTATTCCTGATAAAATGTAACTGAGAGTTGCAGTTTTAGCATTAAATTGATAATTAAACTAGCAGTTAGAAGAATGCTTTTGTCTATGTTCATCCAACATAAAGGTCTGTTACAGTATTTCTTTAATTTTTTTTTTTTCCCTGCCATCTGTTACACCCCCAATCTGCCAGCAATCAAGCTGCTAACTTCTTGGCTTGCCTCTTGGGGGCAAGAGGCAAATCTTAAAGGGCTTCCAGTCTGCAAGTGCACATACTTGGAAAAAATAAAAGCTGATTAAAAAACTGAATCATCATCAGACCACAGCCAGTGAGTGCAAGACTGCATTTCAGCAAATTCTCTTTTGCTCTCCGTAATCAAAGTGGTTTGTTTGGAAACAAACCTGCAATATCAGAACAAAGACCTGACAGGCCATGTCACTATCTCTAGTTACTCACCCTTACTTTCTGATGAAGGGCATTCTCCTGTCTTTCACTTTGGCAAAAATTCTCAGTAACTCTGTCAATGGAATCAAAAGATTTCATTGAACTTGTTGCCAAGTTGCCCAGCCTCTCCTGTCCACAGGTGTTTCTAGGTAGGCTTTAATCCTTTTCAGGCAGAGAGAAGACCTCTCTGCAGATGTGTTTGTAATAGGAATGGTGAGCGTCAGCCTCAACAGCCTGCACACTTCAGTTAAAGCAGCGGTCAGTTCATTTCTTATGAACATCTCCAGCAGCTCATCCGGCAACTTGTAAAAGTGGGCATGCACATGAATGACCTGGTTTTAAAAAAAAACCTCAGGCATGAAAATGAAATCAAAGTCATTCCACTTTTATTTCAGGGCAGGATCCCATCCAGGCCTAATCATAACACATGATGTTAAAAGCAATATTCTTTATCTCAAACCTCATATACGTTTTGCACAGCCAGGCTTCTTAGGTTCTACCGTCTACTCAGATATTGTTGTCCATCTCAGCGAGCAGCACTGTCCTGTTATTTGAATAGCTGAAAAAGTTGGGGAAGCAGTCAAGAGAGGAAAAAAGAGATTTGAATCCTTAATATTGTTTGTTCCCTGAGCCAGAGCTAAGTTAAACTTGTGAGCATAACAGTGAATAAACAATGCATATTGGCATTTCGCATTCACAAGGGTGTGTGCGCCGCCTCTTCGCCGACTCATATGTCTCACTCCATCATATGCTTAACAAATGAGATTAGTTTCAGAATGGTAGTTTGTAATTGTCTTGATCACAACAGTCACTGTGTGTCAGAGAGACTCACACACTTGTGGACTATGACAATCAATTTGCATCTGTACCTGTACAGTATGTCTCTGGTGTGGTGTAGGTTGACTGCCATGAAAGGTGCAAAGGATGAAAGCCCCATATATACACATATATATGTGTGTGTGTGTGATATATATATATATATATATATATATATATATATATATATATATATATATATATATATATATATATATATATATATATATATATATATATACAACAAAGAGAGAGCAAATGAGGAGAAAGAGATTCCTTGCAGAAAGCTGTAAAGACTTTAAAGCTGAGCTGAAGTGAAAGTACACTTAGACAACATGAGTTTTGACCAAGTTATTAAACAGCTAATCATGTATGGCTAAGGACCGATAAAAAACCGCTTCCTGATCATTGTCTCCACACTGCAGGTTACAGTAATGGCGGTGGTTCCTTAGGTTTGCCACACATGCAATTTTAGCACATAAATACCCTGAAGTTCTTTTTTGTTTTGTTTAGATTTTAGATGATCCTTATTATTCAAAATTTCCAGTTGTAAGTCTGCCCGTGCTATCAGTGTAAATCTCTTAAAGAACAAAAAGCTTGACAAATAGAACAACACTAATTTATGCTCATATTGCACATGCCATTCTCGCTTCCTCCTCTTTCAATTCCCCAATTAATTGTGCAAAGAGTTCTGAAACACTTCAAAAACCTTTATAATGGGTTACAACCTTGTTTGTATAATTAATATCTCATTAATCCCAAGCCCTTACAACACTGGAAATTCATCTCTTTTCTTCTTTTAAGTGGATTTTAATTGGTGGAATAAATAAATGATCACAGGGTTCAGGTGGATTCATTCCCTGAAGCAGGCAATTTCATGGAAAGATATTTTTGATGTGTCACACTAATAGTCACACTTTATTCAATTTTGA
Source organism: Pterophyllum scalare (assembly GCA_024447675.2). NCBI lineage: Eukaryota > Metazoa > Chordata > Actinopteri > Cichliformes > Cichlidae > Pterophyllum > Pterophyllum scalare. Next base: position 27,488 of record JAMQGT020009015.1, on the reverse strand, counting down.
GTTTTGCACTATATCTTCTTTTGCTCTGTTTTCATAAATGTGATTGCCTTTCTTTCGGGGCGAAATTGGTATTTAGGGGAGGAAGATGGAGAGGCTGTATGCCTGAAGTTGGGCAAAATTTTTTGTCAACATTTGAACGGAACTTTTTAAACACATAACGCTGCCCTTTCTCATATATACATTTTTGAAACTATTTTTTTCTCCATGTTGGTCGAACCCAAGTTTCACTTGACATACATCTCCACTCTGCAGACTCCTAAATGCTGGACAGGACGCTTTTTGATGAACCTTTGGGCTATCTTCTGTTTACTGGTGCTGTCCAGCTACACTGCCAACCTTGCTGCAGTTATGGTGGGGGAGAAGACATTTGAGCAGGTTTCAGGAATTCATGATGACAAGGTTAGACCACTTTCAAAGTCACAAACATGCAACTGCATACACACAGTCACACACAGCTATGTACGCATATATTAATCTTACACAAGGACGAGCTAATGAGAAGACAGTGAATGCTTGTGATTGCTTATCACTTTCCATATCCCTAAACCCTGTAGGGAGTTCAGGGCTACTGTGAATTTGATGTGTGCCCCATCGTAATATCTGCCCTCTGTTAGGGTAAAGATGATCAGAATGTGAGCAAGCAGCCCTCAGGGGTTTGGAGGACCAAAAGTTTTGTTTCCAAACATAAATATGCATCAAAGAAACACCAACAAAGGAAACTCACTCAAGTTCCCAGCCCACAGCCAAAAGAGCAAATGAATCAAACCATAGCTTTAAAAGCTTCCCCGTCAAACTACATTGCTAATAGCAAGGGTAAAATAAAACAGACAATTAAAGCTATGCAGAATTGTATTGTATTTAGACATTAAATATGCACAATATCTATGTAAGAAACTATTCAACCTAGACTTTTAATAAGTGAAGCAATGCTTCCTTCCATCCCAATCTCAAAATCCCAAATGGGGGTGTTGCGGGGTTGCGTCAGGAAGGGCATCTAGTATAAAATCTGTGCCTGCAGATCCATCTGCTGTAGCAACACCTTGGGAATAAAGGAGCAGCCAAAAGTACATTATCTAAGCTTCTAAATAAAGGAATATATCACCTGACTTTATCACCTCCACTACATATCTATCCTCTCTTCCACTCATGCCTTCCTGTGCCATTTCCACAGTTGCACCATCCGTCTCTGGGCTTCCGTTTTGGGACAGTGAGGGAGAGCAGTGCTGAGGATTACATGAAGAAGAGTTTCCCGGAGATGCACGACTACATGAGGCGCTTCAACCAACCCACGACCCCAGAAGGTGTACACATGTTAAAGTAAGAAACAATCAAATTCATGCATGCAACATACGAAATATTGAAAATGGTGGGTTTTTTTCTATTTCCTATCACAAAAATGCAGACTTAAACAATCTAGACACGTTTACATCTCGTATTTGTAGCTTTCTGTATTGAGTGGACTTATTTTTAATGCACAGTGTGCAACACAATTCTACTAATTGCACCAACAATTTGCATGTGCTCGTTCTCTCCCTTAAATATTTATTTTGAATTTTTATGAAGAACGAGCTACAAGCTTAACATAAGTTATGCTTTAGGGATGATTTCTGCTTTCTTTACACCTGCAGTGCTGTTGTGTGTAACCCATTTATCAATGTTTGCTTATTAAGAGAATACCCTGTTTTGCAAGCGCGTATGACAGAGATATGAAGAAGTGCTCAGTGCTTTAGCTGCATGTATTTAAACCATGCATAATCATGAGCTTTTCCTTATCTAGACACATTTAAGCATAAGGTGTAACTGAGGTAAAAACACATGAATTATATTTCATTAGCGAAGTCCTTGCAGCTTATAAGGAAAAAATAATTAAGACTTTTTTTGGTTTTAATGAGGGATGAATAACGGTCAGGGACAGGCTGATGTAGGGAGTGCTGAGAAAAAAAGAGATTCACTCAGATGTTGAATGGGGACAGAAAGCAGATGAAAGCGAGCACACAAGACAAGTTTTTTTTTTTTTTCACAGTTAATTTACAAAGGAAATTGAAAGTGCTTTACATAATTTATTGAAATTTCAAAAAAAAAAAAAGAGCCCCAACAAATGGCACTTAAAAATACAAATTTAAGTCATGGGGAAAATAAAGAATACAAAACAGTAAAAAAAAAAAAAAAAGAAGAAGAAAAAGAAAGTAGCTAAGGTTCATTCAAAGGCAGTAGATAAAATAAATGACCCTCATTACAGAAGTAGGCAAAGAGGGCCTGTCTGGGCATGTCCTACCAAGAGGCGGCCCTGAGGCGGACTCAGGACACCCTGAAGAGATTGCATCTCTCGGCTGGCCTGGGAACGCCTCGGTGTTTCCCCGGATAAGCTTGAGGAAGTAGCTCGGAGAGGGAGATTTGGGTTTCACTGCTTAGGCTGCTGCTCCTGTGACCCGGCCTCAAATAAGGGGAAGAAAATGGATGGATGGATGGAAGCTAAGAGGGTTGTATCAAGGAATCCAGGAAACAATCATTTTGAATGACCAGTAAATTTGAATATGTTCACACTTGTATTCCAGTTATTTAGTTGGTTTTGATCATATTCTGGATTTTTACTTGGAACACATTTTTTTCCTGCTCACTTTACATGTCCTTCACTCGTCCACATCTAGCAAATCTGTTCTTTCTGTACCAGCTGGCTTTCGTTAAGCAGTAGAGGATGAACCCACTTTGGTTTCTGGCAGCCTGAACTGTTTTGCCTTCAGCTGTCTACTGGATTTAGCTTTTCCATCTGATTACCAGCAATGGAGGATGAGAGTGACAATACATTTATTATTCACATTACTGGTGTCAGTTTTCGTGGCATCTCATCACTCATAGTTTTCCTGTTGAATGAAGAAAAGGGCTTATGACAGAAAGATGGAATGTTAGGGCAGAAAATTCTATTTTAGGTAGGTTTTTAGTCAAATTAAATCATTTTAATAACTTATACCCTTTAAACTTTGTATAAAACACACTGGACTGCATTCACAGAATACAGAAATAGTAAAACAAAAAGTTTATCCTGCGTGTGTACTGTACTGAGCACAACTACAACACATATACTTCTTAGACACAATGCCTACTCCAGAGAGCACCAGCAAAGCTACTGAGATGGTGCGTGTGCTGACTTTGTGATACAAGTAGGAAGATAGAAAGCGCTTGTTCAGAGAAAGAGGATGAGAACAGAAAAGATGAAGGCGGCATTTGTTTGCGTGTGAGGCAAAGCAGAAGTGGAAGAGTGCAGTGCAGAGAAGTGGAGTAAGGCTGTAAAATACTGTGTTGGCAGAACTACTGACCCCAATACTGCACTCAGATCGTAAAGAAGAAAAATCCCAAGCCTTCTCCTGGAGAGACACGATGCACATGCAGGTGCACGCAAACGTATAAGCTCAGAGGAAATACTGCACACGTGAGCAGATACACCAGCTTAAAGCTTACAGCTGTAACTGCGCACTCTCATGCTATACATTATATATGTATATATATGTGTGTGTGTGTGTGTATATATATATATATATATATATATATATATATATATAGTATATATATATATATATATATATGTATATACACCACACCACACGCACGCACACCACTCTTGCTTCAAGGCCAGGCATCGCTTCCAACCCTCTTTAGTCCCAAAAGAACTCTCTATCCTCTCTTTTCTCCCCATGCATAGTATTTGACAGGTCTAGACAGAGAAAAACAGACTTTCCCACCTACCAGCACTGCAAAGACTTTGTAAAGTCAACCTTGTGTTTAGCAGTAAATGTCCTGAATAATAAGTTTCAGGTAATTTGATCAGTCTTGTCTACTTTTCCCATTAGAGCGGCTATATTTGTATATGCCTTCTTTATCCCTTTCAAATCTGTGTTTACATGTTCATTATTGTGACTTTAGATGTCTCAGCATGCATGTCAAATGTATATCTTTCCTTCTTCATCTCTGTGTAGGTCTCTTATTTAGACCCTGTCTGCTGAGCTTTAGATCCTGGAACCAGTCCTCTGCCAGACATGGTCAGCAGCATAGGCTGCACACAGAGAAACAGTCTATAATTAAGGGTCAATCAGGGTCAGTTGGATCAATATTGCCAGAGTAGGAGAGTCTTCGGCAGTGTGTATAATGCCTTATCAGACCACGACAGGGGATGTTGGTTTAGGTAATGATGTATGTGTTTACATAGTGTATTAGAATGCAGTTAATCTCATCCCCTGTATAAATGACACAGTGGCACGACAGCACTAAATCCAAGGTTCCTGGGCAGGTCTGGAGATTTAGAAATAGTGTGGGAAACTGAATCTGATTTGTAAAACCAAAGATTAATCGTCTTTAATTAATGTTACTCTCTCACTTTTTGTGATGGATGCGTGTGTGTGTGTGTGTGTGTGTGTGTGTGTGTGTGTGTGTTGTTGTTGGTGGTGAAGGACAGATCCTCCTGCCCTGGATGCATTCATCATGGATAAAGCCCTCTTGGACTATGAGGTGTCTATCGATGCAGACTGCAAACTACTTACTGTGGGGAAGCCATTTGCTATTGAAGGTACATACACTAGCACACTCACATACTTGTTTTTATCACCTTTGAGGGCTCTGTATTGACTTGTGGTTGTTCCTTGAGGCTGGTTTTAAAAAAAACAAACAGTTGAAACATGTTGAAAAGCACACATGCATTCACATACACACACACACCCCAAAACTGTACATAAATTCACAGTAGCACTTATTAAAGGTTACACATGGGGTGTGGGTCTTTGCCACATGAACCTGCACTCCAGGGACAATGCTGAGATGATGCGTGGATTTTAATGATTTTAAAGGCTCATTCCCACATGCTGTATTGCCACTGGTTAACTTGACTGTTCAAGGCAGGTCAAACTGACTCTCAAGCAATGGGAGGCACACATGCATTTATATATGTGGATATAGATATAGATATACCAAAAAAAAAAGATTCATTTCAAATGCTGTAGTCAGTCATGTAGCAGTTGACAGAACAACATGACTGACAGAATAACACAGTGAATCGCTGTGTTAACTTATAACGCTCCAGGGTAAAAATACTCAACCATCTATTATTAAGAACACTGCCCAGTCAGAACACTTTTGATTTTGATGCTCACACATTCCCACAATATTTAAAAACATGTAAAAAAAAAAAAAAAATCTACTGCCCCTCAGAAAACAGCTAATGACCCCCACAGGGGGAGATCACATTCAAGTTCTTGTACGTTGCTCCGTGAATGTGTGGGCTTACGCATGTTCATATGTGAGAGTCTGGCACTGATGTGTGTGTGTGTGTGTGTGTGTGTGTGTGTGTGTGTGTGTGTGTGTGTGTGTGTGTGTGTGTGTGTGTGTGTGTTGTAGTAGTCTGCCTCTATTTGCAACTAGGTCAAAAAGCACTTATATCACTCTGTCACAAGGCAAATTACACAGTATATTGTAGCCCAGTGATCATTTATACCAGCACCTGAATCAGTTGATCCATAATTAATTCCATGAATATTATAACCCTATATGCTCAAGAAGGTAACAGCATTAGAAGTTGCAGTACTGTAGCAGTAGTGAGTTGCAGTCATGCACGTACATGCACACACACACACACACACACACACACAGGAGTAAATTACAACACTTTTGGAAATAAACGCTGCTGACGACCTGCTGAAAGAAATTATGTCCTAGTGCCAATAAATCTCAGGTTCTCCCTTTCACTGAGAAAAATATAGTGTTCTAGCCATTGTAGCAAGTTTCACAGTATTCTGGTCACATGCCATCTGCACATATACACCCTCTGAAGGTGACTTTGAAGTGAAATTTCTGCTAGCAGAACACATTTATTGGATAAATCAAACATTTAACCTCTAAACCAATGTTGCTTAGTCACCAGAAGGCTATCTTTTTTTTTTTTTTTACTGTGATAGAATTGGAACTGGGTGTTCATGCATGACCACATAAGTTTATTTATGTGCATGCATATTACTGTGTGTGTGTGTGTGTGTGCCTGTGCATGCATTTATGTATTTGTTTCATTTCAGCCTTTTCTTTTTTCCTCATATCACTGATGCAGGCATAAACAGAAACAATAACAGCAAATAGATACTAGTAAGGGTGCCACCTGGGACCCGACACTGTCTTTGTTACCATTTCTCTGTCAATCAAAGTGTAACCTCACAAAGACCCCACTCCCACATTCCCTACTTCCTGTACAATCCTCATTCGCTGGAGATTATCTGCTGCTTTCTTCATTGCATTAGACAAAATGAGCCCAGGGACAGTGCTGTGGCATTACTCATGAATGTGAAGATGGGAAAGCAGGTCTCATTGATATGTAGAGTCTGTCAGGTTGATGACTACTTGATTCATTGTCTACACAAAAAAGTCAGGCAAAAAATCTACACTTGTTTCAGAAGCTATTCTGCAGGGGTGAGGAAGAGTAGGATGGAGCTGAATAAATAAAGAACAGGAAATGACCCAGACAGGAAACGTGAGAGAGGAAAAACACATAAGAGAAAAAACAAAACAAAAGATGGAATATGAGATGGAAAAAGTAAGTAGGAACAACAAAAGTAGAGAAATTGGGGGCCAGTGAGGAGAGTGAGTGAGGTGGGAGTTGAGCATAAGAAGGAGATAGAGGGCTTTCATTTGCCCACTGCCAGTTTGCTCCTTTCTGCACAGCTAGTGATAAAAGAGGCAGCCAACAGAGTCCCCTAATCAAGACAAACCTTCACTCCAAGCAGATGGAATGAGGGAGGGGAAAAAAGGACACAGAGCGAAAGGATGGAGCAAAGAAAGAGAGGAAGTGTTATTTGGTCTGTACATGGATGCAGGCGGGATTTATAGAGCGGTTTGTGGTCAGAAGAGATGCAGGAATTGGGACTGTGAAGTTGCTGCAGGCAAGGTGCTCTGCTGAAATCTTCAGGCTGCTTAAGTGGAGGGAGATGTGGGGGTGTTGTTGTGCATCTGTTTTCACTGAGTGCTATTGGGAGATGTTTGCGACAGCCTAGACACACCCCATTAATAATATTGCCACTGAACATGCAGCCACTCGCTGCCCGCTTGCGTGTGTGTGTATGGGGTTGTGTGTAAGTGGTCTACACGAGCTCAGTCAAGCAGGACAAAGCACGTCTGAAGATCAAAACGAGGATGGCAGGAGATTCTGTTGGCGGGGTGAAAGTGTTGTTGGTCGGGCAGCCCACGAATGACAGAAGTGAAGTACGAAAACGTTTGCATGTGTGCGTGTGTGCGCGCGCACGATTGCATGTGTGTGGCGTTCGTGCATGTGTGGGGAAATTCCACAGCAAAATTATGCATTACTGAATCAATTATGTGATTAGTAGAAACTGTTGTCATTAATTCATAAAAATTCAGTTGCATTTCTTATTTTATAAGGTAGCAGATTTTGAATTAAAGATGTCATCTTTGGATAAATGTAGATGACCAGCTTCACTGTTTTTCATTTATTTATTTATTTAATTTCTTCTTTTTTTTTTTATCAAAGCAGAGATTAATCAAGAAAAATCTTCCTCTTATCAGAAGTCAGGTCACGTGGCAGCAGGCTAAGCAGGGTATTCCAGATGTCCTTCTCCCCAGCAACACTCTCCATTTCTTCCCAAGGCGTTCCATGTCAGATGAGATATATAATCTCTCCAGCAGGTTCTGGGTCTACCCTGGGGTTTCCTTTGAGTTTAGCATGCCTGGAAAAAATGCAAAAGGAGGCTTCCAGGCAAGAAAAGAGAAAGTACACTCTTTAGAGGTTATTAATATTCACGTTTTGGACTGAGAAGACAGGTGATTGAGAGAGATTGTGGGGTGGGGCAATGTCCCACAGAAGTTGCACCCATTGGCCCTGGTGACAGTAATGGCCCACGCCTTTTTTCCCACTTTGTCTCATGTGACAACTCACATGATCAATAGTAGGTTAACATCCCTCAGGACCACCTCCAAAGGGACCACCTCAGGTCCCCACTACGCGTGTATTACCTGGGACTCTTATTTCAGAACTAAAGAAGCTTCTTGGATGGAATGAAATGTCTTCATGAACCTAAAGGGGTCCCGTTCTTTTCAAGCTCTCAAGCCTTCAGTCACTTGTACTTGCAATCTTACTTTTTGGGTCATTACTCATGAACTCATGATCTGATGACCATAAGTGAGGGTTGGAAAGTAGATGAACTGGTAAATATAAAGCTTCCTTTTTACCACAAGAGTTAAGTACAACGCCCAGATTCCCGAAGATGCTGCATCAATCCTCCACTCCACCTCATGCTCCACCTTCCCATCACTCATGAATAAAATCCCAAGATACTGGTACTCCCCCGCTTGGGGTGGCCTCTCTCTCTCACAAATCCAGGTGGAGCACTCCACCGCTTTCCAGCAGAGAACCACAGCCTCAGACTTTGACAACCAGCAACATCTGAAGTGTCTGAAAACCTGTTTTCTCAGTCGACTTTTTAATATTGACTCAAATACACAAACAGCTGACGTTAGAAATGTGCTGGTTGCTTCATTTCAAAACGTTCTCTGCTGCTTTTATCTGCACATCTCTTAAGAGTTTGCAGAAGCAAAATCACGGATTAAAGCTGAAAGTCGGTGCCACATGAAGGTCACACAGCCATACACCAATCAGAATCTTTCTCATATTTTAAGACATATGTGGGAAAATGTTGCCTAGGAGATGCTGCTGAAAAATGAAACTGATGTAACCACGCTCACAGAAGCACCTGATTTTGTGACTGTTTAACTCATGCAGGGTTAGATAAGGTTATATATTTTTTTATGGAGGTCACATTTCAAGATTTGTAGGAGATTAAGGAGTACTTAAAACATTTCTGTTCTATTAAATCTATTAAATCCCTGTATGGGGATGGGCGGATCTGACTGAGAAACTGAGGACACTGCATGCTCATACTTTAGCATCATTCTCTGCTTTAGCTATTTTACTCAGTGGGACTTTACTTTACCTTGATGCATACTGTATATGTATTCCTCCATCATTACTTGAAACATTCCTCCTTAGAAGCTTTAACATATCCTGCATTTGAATTACTGCATCCGCAAAGTAGGAAGAAAATCCTCCTGAAAACAAGAAATGATGTGCTTTACTTTTCAAACAGTAACTAATGGATAAAACACATGCAAATAGTCAAACTTCAATAACAGTTATGAATGTAACGAGCAATAAATATAATTTAATACTGAAGTTGTAAAAGATCATCTGTGTTCTTAAATAAGCTAAAGTTTTTACAAACGTGGTGCTTTTAAGTAAAACTCGGCAGACACCGGTGTGTCTTTGAGTGTGTGGGGGATTTGAGTGACAGCTTTGGGACATGAAGCTTGTGATGGAAAATGCGAATGTCTGGGGGAAAGAATCAAAACAAATGACAAGTGACTGCCCACTTGCATTTCAGTATTTGACTGAGTGCTCCAAAGAAATGGGGATGGAGATATGCTGATGACAGAAAAATACTGTCTGTCTGCTTGGAAAAAAAAAGAAAAGCATGAGGAGCGAGACACACAGAGACAAAGCAGTGGACTCGGGAGAGGAGCCGAGAGATAAAGAGAAGAATGAAGTGAGGCAGAAATTGAATGAAAGTGAAGGGATGACAGAGATAAAGAGTGGACTAACAGTGGAAGGGACCAGCGGCAATGGTGGGAGAGAAAAGACCTTGCATGGGGAAAAAGGAAAGGATGGGTGGGGGATGAGTAAAGAATGGTGGGTAAAAGAGGGAAAGAGCAAAGGGATGGAGGCTTTGGCAGTCTTTGTCATGTAGGAAGCAGAGTGTGACAGCTACGTGAACCTTCGCTATTCTCTGTTTGTGTCCACAACCCCCATCGGGCTCATACACCTTGACAGCCCCATAACACACATACACACACATAAACACACTGACAAACAGCTGCCAAATCTGAGCCAACCACACACACACACACACACACACACACACACACACACACACAAAAACCCTGTTGGTATGACTGTGTCTGTGACTGCAGTACAGATGAAATGAAACAAACAATCCCCGGAGGTTTTGTATAGCAATAAATCTTAAAGAGGGTCTTTTCTTTTGATTCAAAGCTGAGGGACACATTTCTTTCACTTTTTACCTGTTGAAATGTGGGTTGTAATACAAACCAGATGCCTTTTAAGTTTGCGAAGGGCAGAGAGTCAATTCTCTCCAGCTATTAAACAACATTTGAATGTGCTGCTATAGAAATTAAAAGCAATAAACACTGGTGGAGGAACGTACTTAAATCTCTGACTTAATTAAAAATATTAGAGTTATATAATTTTATTGCTGTAACTACTCTGTATTTTACTGCTGTGTCTGCTCTCATTACTCCAACTGCTGCTGGTGGTGTTTTACCTTAAGCAAGAGGGAAACTTCTAAGGCAATGCCATCCAATTGATGATGATGGTCACAAAACAATTTCTACAAATAAAAAACAGATTAATATTTAATGCACTACAATAATGATTTGCATTAGTGACTGCATAATTAGATATACATTTTAAGCTATAAATATTTGTGACACTCTAACTTACTTGACTTATTGCACTGCGCTGCCCGACCCTCAGTTTTTCTTTAAAATATAAATGAAAAAGAATGCAAAACGGAATGTCTTCATAATCATGCAGTTATTGAAAATAGTATAAACACAACAAATCACACATCTTACAAGTATTAATTAGTTAATTAACATGATTTGGCATGAAAAGAAAACCAGACAATATGTCATTCAGAGCCAAAGATGTGGATGGGTTCTCTGAAAGAGTGCATGGGAAATAATAATTTAAGAAAGTGATGCAATGTTGCAAAGAATTTGGGGAATTTGTCATCTGCGGTACATAATGTTAAACGATTCAGAGAATCCAGAGATATGTCTGTTTACAAGGGATAAGGCTGAAAACCAGTAATGAATGGCTGTGATCTTCGAACCCTGAAGCAGCACTGCATTTAAAACAGGCACCATTCTGAAGTGGAAATCACTGGGTGATGAATGACCACTGAGCAGATGGATTCAAATAGCAGAGGCAGACGATGGTGCAGACTAACCATTCGGTGAGTCATTCACCCCAAACAATTTACAATTCATGGACAGGAAAACATGGTGGCTGTGGGGCACTTTTGGCCTCCACCAGCATCACCGCAACAGTGAAAAACAGGCAGCTGCTTTAACTCTGCTGCTCATGGCCATAGGGGACACATTTGCTTTACCACAGCAGGGATGCTTCCATATTTACCTGATGGCTGTTAAACCCTGTTACATGTACGTGTTGGTGGTATAAAATTCAGAATTAGCATTTTGTAAAAAAATAAATACAATTCTTTTGTTTCAACATTAGGTATGTCTTTTTGTAGTATTTTAGGTGAACACAAGATGTAAATTATTTGCAAATCATTACAAATCTTTCATTTTCTTTTTTATATTCCATATATCAGTACAAATTTTGGTAACGTGGGCACAGTCGAAAGCAATAATGCCTGCATTGGTATGCAGCATGTAAAAGGCAAAAGGTGTAATATATAGTACTGTGCAAAAGTCTTGAGCCACCCCTCATTTCTGTATATTTGGCCAGGAAAATGGGAAATAGGTTCAGCGAAATGTGCAAACATAAATGGAAATACAGTATATAAGGCAAAAACAAGCTTGAAAGTCAATATTTGTTATGACCACCTTTATTCTTCTACGCAGCCTGAACTCTCTGAGAAAAGCTTTTCTGTAATTTTGTTAAGTGGGCTTCAAGAATAGCTCTCCAGGCTTCTTCAAGGACATTCAAGGCTCTTCTTTGGATGTTGGCTTCTTTTTGATCTGTTCTCTGCCAAGATGATCCCACACTGGTTCAGCAGGTCCAGGCTCCGAGGAGGCCAATCCATGACTGACAGTGTTCCACTGTGTGTTTGCATTGGCAGTGTGTTTGGGATCGTTGTCATTCTTCCAATGCCAATCAAATGCTTTCCAGATGGTATGTCCAGCTCGTGCATAATGTGGCACACCTCAGCTTTTTCTCCTTGTTTCCCCTCCTTAAGAATAGCTTCTTCACAGCCACCCTTCCACCGAGACCATTTTTAATGAGGCTTCAGTGTCATGGTCCTGGGCCTGTGGCCCAGTGTTTTCAGTTATGTTTCCCGGTTTTGGTTCCTTGTTTTCTCTGGTCCCTGGTCCCCCCTGTGATGTTCCTGGTCCTGTCTCTTCCTGTTTTATTTTGATAGTCCTGTGTTCCCTATGTCTTGTGTTTGGCTTTGCTTCCCCCTGTGATTTGCCTTATTTGCTGCACCTGCTGTACCCTCCTGTGTCCTATTCCCTCATCAGCCCTTGTGTGTATTTAAGCCCTCTGTTTTCTTCTGTTCTTCGTGGTGTCATTACTAGTGGTCGTTCCCCGCTGTCCCGCCTGCGTGTTTTTTCCCCCTGGTCTAGCCGAGCCTCTCCCAGAGTACCTGTGGTGTTTTTTTGTGAATAAACGCACTTTGCATCCTCGCGGAGTTCTGCATTGGGGGTCCTCCTTTCCCGCCTGATCCGTGACATTCAGTAAACAGTAGATGGATCAGGTGAAGACCCAGATGCATCTCTCAGGTCCTGTGTCAAGGTCCTGCTGATTTTTTTTCCTGTTTCAGGACAGGACTTTCAGATACTGTTCATCTGCTGTAGATTGTTTTTTTTGGCCTGTTGCTTCTTTTGTCCTCCACTTGTCCAGTTTACTCAAACTTTTTAAGGACACACTGCACAGCATGTTGAGGTATGCCAAGTTTTTTTCTAACAGCTCTTTGGGATTCACTTTTTTGGTACAAAAATACTATTTTATGTCTGTCAAACTGCATTATCTTTGGCATTTTTGTAGATTTAGGAAAAGGAGTGGGAATACATTATGTTTTTGCAACATGCTGCTTGTAAGTGCCAAAATGTACAATTTAAATTTGGTTCTTTGCACAGTTGTATGTTAGGTACAGTGGTGTGAAAAAGTGCTTGCCCCCTTCCTCATTTCCTGTTTTTTTGCATGTTTGTCACACTTAAGTGTTTCGGAACATCAAACCAATTTAAACAATAGTCAAGGACAACACAAGTAAACACACAATTGTAAATGGAGATGTTTATTATTAAGGTGAAAAAAATCCAAACCATCATGGCCCTGTGTGAAAAGTGATTGCCCCCTAAACCTAATAACTGGTTGGGCCACCCTTAGCAGCAACAACTGCAACCAAGCATTTGCGATAACTTGCAATGAGGCTTTTACAGCGTTCTGGAGGAATTTTGGCCCACTCATCTTTGCAGAATTGTCCTAATTCGGTTACATTAGAGGGTTTTCGAGCATGAACGGCCTTTTTAAGGTCATACCACAACATCTCAATAGGATTCAGGTCAGGACTTTGGCTAGGCCACTCCAAAGTCTTCATTTTGTTTTTCTTCAGCCATTCAGTGGTGGACTTGCTGGTGTGTTTAGGATCATTGTCCTGCTGCAGAACCCAAGTTCGTTTCAGCTTGAGTACACGAACAGATGGTCGGACATTCTCCTGTGGTTCACTGGATTCCCAGAGCTTTGGAAATGGCTTTATAACCCTTTCCAGACTGATATAGCTCAATTACCTTCTCAATTGTTAATGAATTTCTTTGGATCTCGGCATGATGTGTAGCTTTTAAGGATCTTCTGGTGGACCTTACTGTGTCAGGCAGCTCCTATTTAAGTGATGTCTTGATTGAGAACAGGTGTGGCAATAATCAGGCCTGGGTGTGGCTAGAGAAATTGAACTCAGGTGTGAAAAACGACAGTTATAGTATGTTTTAACAAGGGGGGCAATCACTTTTTCACACAGGGCCATGATGGTTTGGATTTTTTTTTCACCTTTAATAATAAACACCTTCATTTACAAATTGCATTTTGTGTTTACTTGTGTTGTCCTTGACTATTGTTTAAATTGGTTTGATGTTCCGAAACACTTAAGTGTGACAAACATGCAAAAAAACAGGAAATGAGGAAGGGGGCAAACACTTTTTCACACTACTGTATAGACATAACTCTGGTACATCCTTTGAAATAGGTGCCTTTTTATGCTTGAATGATTCATTGGTCAAAAACTTTGAAAGACCTTCAGAAAACCTGAAGAACTGTTGCTCAAGACCACTTTAAAAAATTATAAGAAAGTCTGGCTCCTTAGAAGCAAAATATAAAGAAATGAGGGGTGGCTCAAGATTCTTCCACAGTACTGTATCCTTTAATATTCAGTGGGAAAATAAAATTTTTATTTAATTGACAAAAATACTCCCAAAATATACCTGATGTTTGCATTTTGTATATTTAATGAGATTTAAAAAATTGTTTTTTAAAAAGCATATTTATGTGCATTTCTATTCTCTAGTCTTTTTGTGTATTTCACTTCAACGTGAGTTTTTTTTTTCTTCACCCTCTGTGCTATGAAAATGAAAAATAGTGATGCTGTCAGAAAAGTGATGTGATAACTATCTCCAACAAAAGCTACTCTTACATAATCAAAAAGGAACATTGTCATCAGAGCTACCCACTATGGCGGACCCCTTGTGAAGAAGGGAGCTGCCAAAAGTAGCTTTCTTTCTTTCTTTTTACTGTCATCAGAAGAAGGGGATTCATAAAAGTGCTATAATACCAGTATGATATCAATTTCCTGTGCACATGGAGTGGAACCGACCTTTGTTTGGCCTTTCAACAAAACAAGGTCTTGTATCTGTAACTATGGAGGGGATGAATGTGAAGTGAGCACAGAGTGGATGATCAACATCGGGCTATGATAAGTGTTTTGCAACTACAAGCTCTGGTGATGAGGTCACAGTTGGTGAGAGGTAGGAGGTGTGTGTGGTGGGATTTTTACAGAATCTGGAAACCTAGTTACAAAACAGATTTAGAAAGACTGTATTCACTTTAAAGTATATTCCAAAAAACCCTATGTAAATGGAGTAAAACATATAAAGACTGTTTTCTAAACTAGTATGCTATGTGTTATGTATCTTGTTTCTAAAATGGAGCTCAGTGTAGTGAAACTTGAGGGAGAAAAGGTTAAAACAGAAAAGAAAAAAGACAGCATTAACATTCATTTAGGGGACAAGGGAAGGAAACGTGGTGGACAAGTAAAGAGTAACAACACAAGAACTTAACTTTGACATTTCTACATCTTCAGTTATTCCTAACAGCAGAACCAGAAGTCCAAGATGTGCTGCTGGACCAATGCCTCATGCATAGAATTTCATTTACATAAAAGTAATTTACAATACAATAATTCATCACCACGGTCTAAGCACTGCAATGTGACTGTAACCAAAGGGAATCTAACTGTGCATAAGAAGCAGTCAGGTAAAATATGTATATTTGCATATTTTCCCACTAACGGACTCCAAAGGGTGGAGTCAGATTTGATCCCACTCCATTCCTTAAGCTGGGATCAGACTACTTGATATGAGCCTAAAAATGACCTGAGCTGACAGAGGAGGGGGTGGAAATGGGGCATTTGGAAAGAAAATGAGTATCAGACATGACATATAAAGTTTCATAATGGAGTACAAGTCTAGGATGCCTCATAAGGTCTAAACAGACATACCTAACCTTTTTGCATTCTCTTAAATTGAATTATACATCCATCAGTATTTCTAAAAAATGCATTCTCAGGTATGTTTGAGAGAACCATATTTTCCATAACCATAAGACTATGTAAGCAGGCAAAGTGGGCTGGAGATATAGTCAAGCTCGTTTCCTTTTTAAGGTGAGGACCCAAAACCACTTTGTTAGGTAGAAAAACATCATGCTGTGTGGCACAGGTATAGATTTCAGCTGCAATTCAGGGGACATTTAACACATGCATTTATCCTCCTGACAGAAACATCTTAAGTCAGCCTCGGTCCTCGTCCCTTAAGTTCATCAGTGATATGTGTGACATATTTTGAAATCACAGGAAGTTTCAAACATATGCAGAAATCTTTCTGAAACACAACTGAGTTACTGAGATAAAATCATTAATCATCTGTGAGCATTTAAGCAGGTTTCTTCCCCAACCCAAAGACACAGAAGCAGACTGATATCAGACAGAGCTGCCAGCTTGTTACACTCTGACCCGCGAGTCTGAAATCAAACATAAAAGCGCTGCGAAGACTAAATCATGTCTCGGCAGGGATAATATTAAATGAGAAAAGTTGAGAATAATTATTTGAACCCCTGATGGTTTGGGGTAGAGTCTGTTATAATGTTAACCACATTAGAAGCTCCTTCCTCAGTGCCTGGGTTATTAGCATTGCAGCTCCTGCTGCATCTAACGTAAGAGTTAATTGTATGGTAACTTTAAAAAGAAAGGACTCCTACGTCATTCTCCAATGATGGAGTACTGCTAAATTCTCCTGCAAGCTCATGAGCTATTATTTGTGTGTCTTGATCACCTATTTCTATAAATCCCACAGGGAGCAACATTTAATCTGATCTGTGCCTTAGATTTGTTGGGGTTTTGTAATGACGTTTCCATCCATTCACTTCCGCTTATCCTGTTCAGGGTCGCTGGGGGGGCTGGAGCCTATCCCAGCTGATATAGGGCGAGAGGCAGGGTACACCCTGTACAGGTCGCCAGCCTGTCGCAGGACCAACACAGAGAGACAGACAGCACTCACATTCATGCTCTCATTCACACCTATGGGCAATTTAGAGTAGCCAATTAACCTAACCCCAGTAAGTGCATGTCTTTGGACAGCGGGAGGAAACCGGAGTACCACGCAGACACGGGGAGAACATGCAAACTCCACAGAGAGAGAGAGCCTGGGCCAAGGTGGAATCAAACCCAGGACTCACAGATGGTATTCTAACTGTGAGGCAGCAGTGCTAACCACCTTGCCACCACGCCAAACTTCTCAGGCAATGTTAAAAGGAGCTTCAGACCACTCAGTGCATGAAGTTGATCCAGTTTTGTTTTGTTTTTTACTTCACCTTTCTATATACCTGCTGTCCAGGTGAATCTTGGGACACTGTATTTGCACTCTATAGGTGGAGGTACTTTGCCAGAAAACATAGTTTATTTCTGATTCAAACTGAAGTCTGTAAAACCATAAATCTTCTTTTTCCAGAGGTCATCTGCCCTTTGGCAAAGTGCAACTGTCTGACTGTGGTTTTCCTGCAAAAAAACCCACCAAGTTAGACTCTATCTTCCTGAGGCATGACTGTAGCTCTCAGGTCAGTTACCTTTAGCACATGTATTTACATCTGTGTCTGTCTCCTCTTTCAGGCTATGGTATAGGCCTTCCCCAGGGCTCTCTTCTAACCCGTAACGTGTCAGAGTTCGTGAGTCGCTACAAGTCTGACGGTTTCATGGACATGCTACATGACAAATGGTATAAGGTTGTACCCTGCGGAAAGAGAGTCTTTGCAGTCACTGAGGTAAGTCATCTGTGGGAGTTCATGAATTGTGTACGTGTGTTGTGTGTTAAGCAAAGCCTTCTGCTGCTGTACTTCTATAAATGAGTGTCCCTTTGGGACACAGACAGGCTAAGCACACATACACTGACAGACACTGTCACACACACACAGACACACACACAAACGAAGACATACAATCACATAAACTCAGGCCTATTTACTGACCTTAACCAGAGTTACAGGCACGCACTGTCTGAGTGTCGATTCTTATTTGTATCTTGTGGTTGCTACAGTACTCTGAGTTCTTGCCCTCCCTTTTCTTTTCACTCCTTTTAAAGAATTGGGAATCTCTAGATGGAGCACAATGTCTGTATCAATATCTCTTGTTTGTGAATAGAGAAGCTATTCAACTCCCTTTGGCCATCCCTTTTAAATCCCACTTCAAAGTTAAACCATAATATAGCAACAAACGCAATTATGCAGTCATAGGTTTCTCCAGTGAAACGAAAACCTTAACTTCACCCTGTTTTGGAAAGCTATTACTGTTCATCCCATTTGAAGCGCAGAGCGCGGGCTACTTTCTAACAATGTAGGCGTTCGTGTGAACCTGCCTTCTGGATTAGGAGCAAAAGGAGGTCAGTGTTGTCACTGATGAATTTGTGGTGTCAGCATGGGGCTAATTGCCATCAGAGGCAGTGCAGAAATGAGTCGGAAACATGATTAGAGAGCATTGCTCTTGTCCCTGCCTCTTCCACTTCCTCCCGGCCAATGGATGCCTCATATGAGATAGACATTATGTCAGGGTGGGTTTAGGCAAATCAAATGGGGACAAACTGCTCTTTAATTAACCATCGTCCCTTTTAACCATCTCCATGCTAACTGCAGTTTCTTTCTATAACTCTCTGTTATGCCTCCACCGTATTCTCCACTACCTCGCTTCTCTACATCATTTTCTTCCCAAAAATGTCTTTTACGCTGTTGTCCTCTTCTCTGTGCTAATATTCTTATGGGCTTACACAGCCAAACTAGAATCATAACAGCAGAATATCAAGTGCTCATTTACAAAAAGTGGCCTAAATGGTAATTATGTAAATACAAATCATCAATCTCTGTATTTTCCTCTCTGTCGGCTTAAGTCTTCAGTAATCTGTGTCACTCCCCCAACTTCTTTCTCTCTCTCTCTCTCTCTCTCTTTCATGCTCTCTTTCTGTCACCGCCCCCTCAGACTCTACAGATGGGGATCCAGCATTTTTCAGGCCTGTTTGTGCTGCTCTGCATGGGGGTAGGTGGAGCCTTGCTGACCTTGGCAGGTGAGCACACCTTCTATCACCTGGTCATTCCTCGCCTACGACGTACCCACACACTTCAGTACTGGTTGCACACCAGTCAGGTGAGTAAACACAAGTCCACACCATCTTTCATGCCAATAACACATGCCATGCACTTAAGCGCAAAGAATTATGCTCAGACAATGAAAACTCACATGATCTCCCATGCACATGAATATGAGCACAGTCAAATGCAATGTGCATATGTGCTCATATGTATATTGCTGTTAGTGAGACATCCTTGCCCCCCTGGAGCTTATACTTTTCTTGCAGATAACCTGCGCCCTCTACTGGTTAAAAGTTATAACAGTTGAAAAAATGTTCCTAAAGCTGGATTGTCTGTGATAGGGGACAGATTCAATTAAACATGTCTTTCCATTAAGTTAATTGCATTAATTAACACAAATTAGATTCTTAATTACCTAATTAGTTTTTATATGCTCTATAAATAAAATAAAAAAGTTAATAAAGCTTACCACTGGCAGCAATTTATTAATTGATTCACAGACCAGACATTATGCATTCATCCCTTTGTTTGTTTAGCCTTTTCTCAGACACATGATTCATAAACATCTCACACAGATCATTATGTGAAACTATTGATACATATTCCATCTGCAAAGTAAGTTCATTCATATATTGAAATTCAAATATGTGGTTTTTCTTTACAAAATGATGCAAAGTAACTGAATAAATGTGAATTCCAGAAAGCGTGTGACTATCAGACGATGTATGGTTATGACAAGGTCCACCAAAGAAACAACAAATTGAATATTTAAAGGTCATATTTTGTTTTTGTCCTGTTTTTATGAAGCTCTGGCCATTTCCAAATGAGGTGCCAATGGCAACATTTTTTGAGTGAATAATGTAACTCGCAGTGTAAATATCAAGACTGGTCATACTGCTCATATTCGTTTGCTGCGTCTCTCTAAAAGGGCAACCACTTGCGGACAGCCTCTAGCATTCATCACAAAAGAAGCTCTGCTATCAGAGGGGACGAGTTAGACCCTCAATTGATTGTTCTTAGCTTTGGTGTAAGCCTCGTTTCCTGCACTTAGCTTCAGAGGTTTATAAAACAGGAAAATTAAAGCATAGTCACACCATAAACTTGTTTGCTTGATTATACTAACCTAAGCACTTTGATACTTAAATGAAAAAAGCCTCAAGGAACTGACACTTTAAGCAGAGAGGAACTGTCTCTCACTGAATTACAATTATTTGAGTAAATTATTCAAAAGAGCACTATAGCAGGAATAGCTGTCGCAGATGTTCTCTGCAGCTGGATAGAATAATAACCCTTGCAAATTTATCTCTTTATTTCAGATCTGATGGCGCCTTAACAGATTCTGTGTTACTAATCATCTTATCTGCTTGCAGAAAATTCACAGAGCCCTGCACACCACATATGAGGACGTTGGGAAGGAGATGACCGGCCTCGATCAAAAGTAATGAAGTCACGAAATGATGAACGCCACATTTTGTTGTCTCTCTTCTTCTGCGTGTTTGCAGCGATACTCAAACTATTGTGTGTTTAAGAATTGTCACTTTTTGCTAATGCTTAGGTATATGAAGCTGTCAGCTATAATAGCACAGTATAAAGAATGGAAATGGAGAGAAACAGCTAGATTGACTCTGTCCAAGTCCAATAAAAATCTGCTTACCAGCACCTCTCAGCAAAGCTCAGTAATTAAAGCCTTTATATCTGGTTTAATCTGCACTTGGCAGCAGCTGACAGTTTCATATGTACCACATAGTGATATTGTGATTTGGTGCTATATAAATAAAATTTAATTTAATCTAATTTAATATAGTCTTATCAGTCTTGTCATCCAACTCTCTGCTAGAAAGAAAGCGAATAAGCATATTTTCCCCAAACGTCAAACTAGTTTTATTAAATAATCGGATTAAAAATGGGTTACACCATTCTTGCACCTGTGGCAGATTATTACATTTTTAAGACTTGATAACAAAATTTCTTGTGAAGGAGATTTTTTTTTTTTTTACTGTGAAAGTCCTACAGTGGATTCAAAGCTTTCATTTAATTAAAAAAAAAAAGCCCTAACCAATAAAGCAAATTATAATTAAGATAAAAGGTATAGTATTAAGCCAGATAATATCACAGTCTACCCTTAATAGTTTTACTTACCAGCTTTACTGAGTGTCATTATCCTACATTATGTATAAAAGTCTTTGCACTGCTGTACAGCATATCTCATTCTGTATATTCCCTATGCTGTGATCTTTCTCTCTGTCACCAGCCCCTCCTCTTGTATCTCAGAGAACTGCACCCTACACAGGAAACAGCATCAGCCTCCTCCACCATCCCCTCCTACATCCCTCCCTGCTTCCACAACAGCTGGGGACACGGGCAGTTCCTCACCATCCCATGAACCCAAGGAGAAGCGTGTGCACTTTGACCTGGAAACACTTCATAGCTACCGCCTGCGTACACACACTGCCTCAGTGCGGGGCAGGCCTGGGATGGTCGGCCGTCCCGGACTTGGCCTCGGAGGGTTGGGGCTTGGCAACCTGGGGGGCTTTACCGTTCCTCCACAGATTAGCCTCCATGCCAATGGGGGCCCTGTCTCGACTCTGGCTTCTACAGGCTTGGTGCTCTCTCCCATGGGGAACAGAGCAGCTCAGGCCAGCCTATGGGAAGGGGAGCTCCAGGAGCTGCAGGCAAAGATTGAGATATTCCGCACCCAGCTGAGAGAGGCTTTGGCTAGGAGAGCTGAGATCCAGAGCAGCCTGGAAAGGGAGAGGAGTGGACTGGTACATAGGGATACGAGTCTCGACAGGGACCGGGACAGACAGAAGATACAAACTATTAATACAGACAGAAGTAGCTCCACTCAGCCCAGACTCCCTGAGAGAGACAGGACCAGCCAGCTGCAAACATTGAATAATCAGCAGACTGGGCGGGCTAACCAACCAGGTGGGCCTGGGACCGTGGAGCATGGGAGGAGCAGCCAATTAAATACAGTAAATAGTTTGGACAGGGGCAGAGCCAACGAGGTGCGCCCTGTTAATACTTTGACAGGAGAAAGGACTGTCCAGTCACGCACTTCCACTAGTTTGGAGCGAAGTCGAGTCAACCAACAAGGTGCTGGAAATGTAACTATCCAAACACGGAATACTTCTAGCCTGGACAGACACAAGGCTAACCTGTCACGCACTCTGAACACTTTGGAGAGGACAAAAGCTAACCAGTCAACTGTAAGCAGTGAGACTTGATTAACTCCTGACGTTTAGGACTGCAACAGGATTAATGAGGTGTTGCTTGCATAGCCGCGGGAAGATGGCTTTATTGGTATGGGTTACGTTTCTGTGGAGTTTGCTGAACTATTATAGTACATGTTTACTCACAATGTTACTTACTGCAACCTAATAATTTTCATGCTCAGAATTATTTCCACACTTACTTAAAAAAAATGCAACTAAAAATATTTTTCTGCAATTTGAGAGCTGATGTCATCCATGAAATATTAATTAAGCAATGTAATATTTAAATAAAATGCGGAACATAACCCCATTAATATCCCAGCACACCAGATCAGACAAACTGAAATGGGAATGCAGAAACCACAGTGCTCACTGTCAGGAATCACTGTATGAACCACAATAAAAAAAAAAAATATATATATATATATATATATTAGGCCTGTTATGATGGCAGAAGAGGCCTACAAGCACATATGGACATCCGTGGCGAGAGCACAGAAAAATCGCAGTCCATTTTAACAAAATTGTATGTGTGTATACACAAAGTAGATACAAAAAGGTGCAAAAACACAAAATATTTCAAGTAACTGATGTAATAACTTCCCAAAAATGTGAATGGTGAAAGAGAGGAAGAAAGAGAATGAAAGAACTGCACATTCCCAAAACAATCCACTTAACAAGCCCATGAAATTAAAGCAAGCCTTACATATATTGATGCTTTGCATCTTAGCATATATTGTTCTGCAGTAGTTATGCCCAATGAATAAGAAATACTTTTTTGGATATTTTTATATGCTACTCTCCTGTTACAATATGTGAACATTAAAAAGGTGGAAACCAAACAATTCCCAGGAGACACTTTGAGGTGTTAATTTTCTTCTGTTATTTGATGAGTTCTAAAAGATCAACCTCTTTGGAATTTGTGATCATTTGAAACTTCCTGTAGTGAAATAGTTTGAAGCCATTAGACCCAAATGTCCTGACAAGTTTAGTTAAAAGAAGATGACTTTCCCCTAAAGCCAGTAATTGAAAGACATAAGGGACTTCAGCTTGTGCTTAAGCTAAGCTTGCATCGCAAGGATGGGCTCTTAAGGCCAAGGAAGGTCTATTAAAAAGATGCAGTTGGGGCAATGCAGGTTGTAGTGTTGTGTTTTTCTAGTTTGGCCCATGCTAGAGCTTAATAGTCTGTTTATCTCTGCCTCTGCTGCTTCAAGTTTTTACCAGCATTTCTTTTTTTTTTTTTACAAGCTGCCTCATGTGACTAAAGCATCTTTATAAAAGTGCAATACTAAATCAAAAACCCCTTTAATTTTCTCAGTCAGGTGTTTGGGGTTTGTGTTTGGAATAAATATATCCACTATTTTCATTACTAAAAGAATCATGTACAGCGCTTTCTTTAGTGGACATGAATTCAAAGGATTGCAGTTTATTCAGTACCTGCAGATCTGATCGGTGAGATCTCCTCTTTTTAACATATCATTGAAATTGATGTATGCTTTTACAGTGTTTCTTCTCTACTTTTCACTATAACATAAATTAAGTTCCATGCTTTAAATCAAAGGTTCTTCGGAAACTGGCTGCATGCGGAACTCTCATTCAGTTACTCAGTCGACCACTAGATGGCACTGAATACCTGCTTCCTGCGGCTATGGACACTGGAGAGTTTGTGGATTCAGGTTTTATTCCAGCAAAAATGACAAACAAATGAATTTAAGCAATCAACTACGGAACAATCAGTGGCAGGCAGAAGCTGCATATTGTCATGCAGTTCTTATGGACAGCAGAGGATCTGGGAAATAAGGTTTTATGAAGTCGCTCCAGCACTACACAATGTAATGACACCTAACTGTAATGAGATACTCAGTCTTGTGTGTCTCTCAGTTCTTTAGGCAAGCGCTGGGGATTTCACAGCAGGTTTGAGAAACAGATACTGATAGCAATGAAACTGAACTTGGCTGATGATGGTACCAATGTACATTTAAGTTTTTCAAAAAAATTTGCTGTGGTGTGAAGTGGTTGTGTTCACATCCCATGGTGTCTATAAAGGGGGGGAGGAAAAAAAAGCATTTTAGGTCTTTATTGAGAAAGAGCTTGTTGTACTGGATATTTAACAAAATAATTTTAAGATTACCCCTCATAAAAGTTATATAGGGCATATTATTGAATTTTACCACAAATGGTCATTCTCATGTTTTGAAATAAACATTTATATACTTATGTTTTTCTGGCATTATTTCATATTTTGAATTGAAGCTTATTTTTAAAGGACAGCAAAAAATTGTTAAGCTTTTAGGATTATTTAAGGACCGCACACTGCGGTAAACACTGTGAGCAAATTGTCCAAGTTCCTTTAATGACTTTGAACTCACTCAACCCCATTTAAAATCCATTAATCCAGTGATTTCACTGCATAAGTGCATGAGCATTAAATAATTTTTATTATTTAATGCTTTTTGCAGATAAGGCTGCTTCCTACATGAATCCAAAAGACAGCAAAGTGATTAAAAAGTTTACAAAATTGTCAATGTAAACTTTGTAGTCAGGAAACATTGGATTTGGTCTAAATGTGTAAGAGCATAGTGGTTTGCACTTCACAGTACATTAAGAGGGAAACAGTTAGCATCAGGCTCAAAACGTGTTTTTTACCAATTAGTTTTATTTTAGAACAACTAGCAGGTGTGAGCAGGCAAGTCCCAGTAAATGATTAGCAGGTTCTTAAAGGATTATTGCTCTGTTTGGCATTACTGATGGGCAAAGGAGAAGTGGAAACTTATATATCCTGTTACTTTTTGGACACCATTTTTACTGACCAGAAATTTTTCTTTATCTCAGAGGACTTTTTTTTTTAAAGCCTGTCATGTCTGGCAGATCTTGCAAACAGAACTGTGATCTGAATGTATTGTTGTGCCAAACATATTTGCTATTTCAAGATGAACTCTATAGGTTCTCTATAGGCTCCTCTTGTTAGTGTGTGTCCCTTTATTTTATTTGAGTTATTTTTAACATACTGTGTGACAAATTGTGCCAGAGCTGACAGGCTTAGGAAAAAGAAAAGAAAAGGGATAAAGAAAGAGGAAAAGAAAAAAAAGGGGGGTAGATACAGAGAAAATAGAAAAAAGAAACAGGGAAGAGCACCAGTAAGTAAAGCAAATAGTTCATCACTTGTTAAAACATAAAAGATACTGTAAATATTTGCAAAATTTAAAATTTATGTGAGGGAAAAAAAAACATGATTACACAAACCAACTATTTTGTGTTATGATTACGTGGGTGTTTGTGTTTGTGTCATGAAATGTACCTACCAATGAGGGCAGAACGCCACAGCTCTGCCCATCAGAAGCTAGAGGCGGACAAAGAAAGTCCCAGGAAGCCCAGGCCACCAGCAGCCCATCATGACCTTCCAACACCGGCAGCCACTCATTCCAAAGACAACCGCACACCCATCCCAGCAGACGGGAGAGGGAGGTCCCAGACGGTCACCGAGGAACCACCCAAACCCCACCCAGGGCGAGGTGTAAGAAATCGGGGTGTGAGATGACCCATTCCCCCTCCCCAACTTGTAAGTGTATGTGTTTATGTTTTTGAATAAATGAGGTGTATAGGGTGCAGTTAAAATTGAGGGGACAGTTGTGCCACAAGCACCAACTGCAAGTCATCAGTGCTCACCCACACTGCCCCCCAAAACCCTCCATGTCTAAAGTGCAAATAAAATTTGGGGACAGACAGTAATGAGGATCTGAGTGGGGCCACCTCAGCAGCTCCATCTCGTCAATCTCTGGGTAACATGGATGCCCCAAAGGTCCTGTGTGTATCCAGATGTGTTGTGAGTTATAACAACTAAAGTGCAATTAAGTAGGAGAGGCAAGTGGCCGCGCAGCTCTGCATGTGGCCTCTCCACTCTACATTTGTGAGTGATGTGTATTCTGCATGTGTGTGTGTGTGTGTGTGGGGGGGGGGGGGTGTATGACCAGGAAGAAAAAGGCAACCTGGAATAAGACAGCCAGCTGTCCACTGGCTCAATAGGCACCCCGACCTCCCACACCCCAGCACAGGGCAGGGGGAAGTGAGCCCGGGGCCATGGTGACAGCATCCCGGAGCACTGCAGCACCTGAGACTGGCGCCACTGCCCCCACTGCAGAAGGCAGCCCGCTCACACTAGATGCCCATTCACTCGACAATAGACACAAACGAGTGACAGGACAAAAAAAAAGAAAAGAGTTTAAAAAAGTTTATCTAAAAAGAAAAAAAAAAGAGTTTTTAATATGAGAGTAAAGAAAAATAGGCAAAGTGAGTTGGACGGTGAAGAGCCCATGGGCCGTGTGATCAGCGGACCGAACAAGTGCCCTTCTCAGGGCGTTTTTAGGTTTAAAGGGCCTTTGGTTTGCATGAAGTGAACTGACCATTTGTCTTTTACTGATATCCTCCTGGTTGAGAGGTTGGTCAAACGCACGTATGACATAGCACTCCTAGTAGAAGTTGACCAGAGTAATATCATATGGTTATATAGTTTTTCATAAGAACTTTCATTTCAGGAATCCATGAAAGCACCTAAAACCCTTTAAAAGCCTTAAAAGATAGAAAAGAACAAAGACAAATAAATGAAGAAACAATGAAGAATAAAGAGAAAATAAAAGAATACAAAGAAATGAAGAAATTAAGAATAAAGAGAAAAAGAGGTTTTGTAATAAAAAATAAAATCCTTAGAAAAAAAGAGAGAAAATATAAATGCTGGTACCTTGTTAAAATTGTTTTTTGTTGCAGTTTGTGGTGACGACTGACTGACGGACTGACAAAATGACTAACAGCTCTGTGGGTGTAGAAAAGGATGCTGTCAGGCACGCTCTTGTCAAGATGACAATACTCCCAATTATCTATATACAATAATCACTACAAAAATAATAATCACTGCTCTCAAAACTCAAAAATCTCATCACTCAGCCATCCGCTTTGCCAGTAATCCGCCTTCCACATTCACTCACTGTAACTCTTATCATAAACTGGTGGGCTGACCCTTCATCCCCGGCGGCTCCATCACTCCTTTCCACTTCATCTATAAGACAATCCTGGGCCACCACCTTATCTGTCATCTCTTCTTCATGTAACCATAATAAATATCACAGGTGGAATTGAATACATCAAGCTCACCATTCCCAATACCTCTACTGTTTTTGGCTGCAACTCCTTTCGCTTTACAGCAGCAAATGACTCAATACTACAGAACCTCCCTCAAACCCCAGTTCAACACTTCTGACTACTTTCGGCATCATTCAACAGACCTTATAGTTGACTATACTACATGTAATAACCCAGGTCACACTGATTTACATACCCACATACACTTTCTCCTATATATCTGGTTGATCCATACAATAACCACACACACACCACACGCATTAATGTCCCCTCTCTTCCTTTATGCTAACTTTTCTCCTCTCATTCCTGTTTTTATCCCAGTATCATGATTATCATGTCATGTTAATCTCGATTTATTGATTGCTTTTGGTATGTTTGTATGTTTATGTCTATTATATGCTAATGGGACCTGATTCGATTGGGGCCTCTTGGCCAGG
>JAMQGT020009014.1:0-55131 GCA_024447675.2 Pterophyllum scalare | reverse complement strand
TTGTCATACCTTGAACTTTCAGTTACGTATTGCTAATTAGTCAGTTTATGATTGTGTGCCAAGAAGGCAAAAAAAAAAAAAGAAGTTATGATTTAGTTATGATTTCTTCACTCTGGGTTGGCTGCATTCTCACAAAAAGGTGTTGAAAATAAACACTGCATCAAGTTATTCCACAGATTTGGGGGGAAGAAAATCCCCCCAAACAAATGAATACGCATACACCAAAGAGAAATCCTGTCACCACATTTATTCTGCCTATGAATGATATGATAAAACAAGTACCTTTAAAGTTCAGGCAGAGCAGAGAGAAGGCAGGGCCATATTGACCCCTAGATGTTTACAGCATTAAGATTGAAAGGAATTCCAGACTGTTGGTAAGTTAGCTAGCAGAACTAAGTGACATAGCCAGTATCTTTTTCTTATATTTATTTTTATTCCAGACTCAGAGTCCAGAGAAACAAAACAAATCACATGACATACAAAAAAACCCCACCCAATCACCTTCCCACAAAGAGACAACTACACTAGTGTCTGCACAATGAAAACAGATAATGTATAGTGCTAAACCTTATATCTAATGAGCATACTACAATCTCATTTTCAGAAGTGTTATTTATATGTGATCAAATCATATATAAAGCAGTTACAAACATCTCACTTGCATTGAGAGTCATCAGTGTCATGCAGAGGGGAAACCTGGACACAGATGCAGCACACAGGGGTACAGTCTCAGAAAATAAAGTTTATTTAACAGAAAGAGCAGCAGTCTTTTCTTAAGCACAAAATCAGTTGGCAAGTTATCAGTCTTCAGCGGTACTCTCCTTTCCATGTCTCTCCAGTAACCTCCTGTCTCTACTGCTCCTTCTGCACCTTTGGATCCCTGGATGAAAGGGAGACAAAGGTGAGTAAAAGCACAGTGATAACTAAGCACTAACACTAATAATGGTTTAAAGCCGAGCTTGCTTTACTGCAAGCGGCGCAACAATCTGGCAGTGACTGAGAAGATGCTCCAGCATTTTGTAGCCAGAAGGGAAGTAGTTCAACAGCCCACAGGTGAGTGATTGGGTATGGTGTGCGATTAGCAGGGTGGAGACCTCAGGCACGCTGCATCTCTTGAACACAAAAACGCGCACACATCCACACACATCCACACAGACGGACTCACATTAATAGAGGAGGGAGAACAAGAGAGCAGAAGGAGAAAAAGACAGAAAAAGGGCAAGTTGGTCCAGGAGGTCCGTGGACCATGACAATCAACATAAAGATTGAAAAGAACTGCGGACAAAATTCTTCCTTGTCTAACTCCATTGCTCTCCCCAAACAGGGCTGAAACTCTGTCTCCCCAGTTTGCTTGCAACCGCTGGTTGCCATACCAGTAAAACAGAAACCTCACAGTGTATTTTGGCATGCCTCTTTGACTGAGATTAGCAAATAGCTTTCTGTGACTAACACAATCAAAGCTTTGGAGGCATACATACATAAAATCTGATATATTTTTTACTCTATATTTATTGACAATTTCCTTCAAAGCAAACAACCAACAGCAAGTCTCTCTTAGATATTGGATCTGGTATCAGGTCTATCCCTCAGTCTCCCATCTAAAATGAATGACTACTGATATCATTCAGGAAACCTAACTACACTTAGGTGTCCAATTGGGACATGTCTTTTACTAAATGTTTAATTCCAGAGCTAAAGGAACTAAAGTTTGGGTTTATTTGGCTCCAGTTTAATACTGATGATGATGTAGACCAGCTGTGATGAAGCTTATCTATGCGATAACCCTTCTACTTCCCATTGTTCATTTTTTCCTACTCTGGATGCACCTTTGGTTGTCAAGATACCAAACTAAATACAGCATCTTATTGTTTAATCAAACATGACTCAATGTGCAAAAGTCAGCACCTACTTTATGATTCATCATCCATCACCAGAGATCTAACAGGACAGATTGGAGGCATCAGGGAGGAAAACACCTCTATGACATGAAATCCATTTATAAACACAATGCTGCAAAAGCTGGGAGCTAGTCAATAGAATCAATCAATAGAATCAATCAGCTGGTTAACAATTTTGAGCAGATTATGCAACGTCTTACTGGAGCATGTAGACAGCTTGCACTTGTTCTGGCTAATACAGGCCTCTCTTTTAATGTCGAGCTGACATTTATGGACTTTGTGGTCACCATCATGCTCTCAGCAGGAGCCCAAAGATTTCACTGAGCAATTGAGCTCTGCTCAGAATAGCCTGAGCAGGTCATTTAGCATCACTTTGTGGTTTCAG
The DNA here is from genome assembly GCA_024447675.2 of Pterophyllum scalare. Taxonomy (NCBI): domain Eukaryota; kingdom Metazoa; phylum Chordata; class Actinopteri; order Cichliformes; family Cichlidae; genus Pterophyllum; species Pterophyllum scalare. The sequence continues at coordinate 52,848 of JAMQGT020009014.1, read as the reverse complement.
ACACACCTCTTAAACAGAATGCAGGACCGATTGCACAGGCTCTTCCAGTGCTGTTGCAGCACTTTGTTCTTTTTCCTGTTTAGTCCACTGCGACTCTCAAAGGCCAAAAGGGAAAAATCAGTTGATTGGACCAGAAGCTATTTTACGATTGTCAACATCCAACTCCAGCCCTGTGACTGGTTGGTTGCCCATGATGCCATGTTTGTGCCATTGCGCTAGGTGTGTGTTTCCTCAATATACCCCACACAACAAATCATTCACTGCCAGCTCAGTGAGGCCACGTCTTGCTCATGTGTCAAGGGGGACATCATCCACAAAGCGGCTGAACCGTTGAAACTAGAGGCTCTGTAATGTAAATGACTGAAAAAGCCATCAGACAGGGCAGATCCACAGCAAGCACGAACCAGAGAGACAAACTAAGACGAATAATGAACAAACAAGATGAGAAACTGGGTAGGGTTAGGGAAACATTTACCAAGCCAAATTACCACCACAACATGAGTCTGGCAGAGAATTGATGAGCTGGTCCTTAAATCCAGGGAGGTGAGAAGTAAATGAGGGACAAGTGTAAAGGCTGAACCAAGACAGTACCTGCCTCCCATGCCAGAGTGAGACAGCATGCAGTCATTCTCTACACGTGCAATATGTTCATCAGTATTCATACAATGTTTGTAAAGGCCATTTACAGTATATGGGAATATAGCTGAAGGACAATGAACTCTCCAAAGATTTACAACTTTTTAAAAAAATATGTACGCTGTGTGACAAGTATGCTTTTGAACTGAATCCAATCCAGTTTTACACATGAGGCCCCTGAGATCAGAAGACTGGCCTCTTAACAGAATGAACATGAAGGCATAAAATAACAAGGGCACTTGGCGAGTGCATCCTTCAAGGCTAATGCCCTAGTTTGCATTTTTAAAGAAAGCAACCCACATCCTCACCCAATTCTTTCTCTGCTTATGTCCAGCTCATCATCAGTTTGTTAGTTTTTCTGTAATGTGGCTCACAAACAGATGGGCAGACAGAAAAGAAATGACACACTAAGAGCAAAGATCAAAAGTTTGGACAAACTCACCCATTCGTATGAATGGGTGAGTGTGTACGGTGCCACACTGGGTAGGTGGTACTGTATGTAGCATCCACCTAAACCTGTTCATGAGATAAGCATTAAGTTGAAACATGAATCCCAATATTTCAAATAAATAGCTAAGTGCATTTAACTCATTTTGCTGTATGACTTCAAGTACAGTAAAAACCTGTTTAATGGATTCCATCACAAACTACAGTTTAAAAAAGTAAACAATAGCTGGAGGGGGTGAAGACTTGTTGCATTTATTCTTCCACCCCATGCTAGTGACGTTTAGGCTCATTGTTCCCTGAAATTAAAAACACTGTGCAGCTAACAGGGGAATTTATGCAGTCAAATTTATGATCCTTTTAAAACAGGATATGACAGAAATCTAGACTGATCAGTAATTTCTTGCATTAATTTTTTTCTTTAGATAGTATGCACGAAAATTAAAGGAATATTGCACCCAAGTAAAATTTTGCACTATAGTGTATCAGCTGAGACACCGTTGACAGTCATATACCACAGAATATGAAAACATAACACCCATAAAATAAGCTGGCATAGCTCCCTGTCAGCCTTCTTAAATTAACAGAAAATAGAGCAGCATTATTTATGGTGACACACAAATCTATTACCTTTCCTTTGACGCTACTAAAGAGTCCCTTTCTCTCCGTGTTGATTGGTTGTTTTCATCTCTCTTATGGATATACAGTAACTTTACAGTCAAAGAATGTCAATGATCAATCAGTATTCACAGGTTAATGTAAAACATTTGTAAAGTGGCATATTCCAGTCAGCTGCAGCAAGCCTTGCCATTCTCGCCTGACTTCTCATCAACGAGGTGTCAATATCCACAGAACAGCTCACTGCACAGCTTTTGTTTCAGGAAGATTAGCACATTCAGAAATCCTCGGGCACCAGCAGTCATGGCATGTTAAGATAGGCCTTTCCCCCATTCTGATGTGTTATCTAAACATTCAGATTAACATTCAGTAGTAACAGGTTATTATCAGGTCAGCCTGGGAGTCTCTGTTTGCAAATTATATAATTCATAAGCATAATTATAAAAGAGTAAAACAGCTGTGCAAAACAACATAACTGTATGAGTGTTGTTAGTGTACCAAGATGAGTCATTTATTAAGGCTGCTGCTCTTTAAAGGGCCTGGTCTAATTGCTGGTGTATAAATATTCCTCAACTAAAGTCTTTTTATCACATGATGAAAAAGGACATTAGGGCTTTCTATTTCCCCCCACACTTTTATACCCATCATTAATTGATAAGATGTCATCATTTTGTCAAGGTTTCAGTGTTAATATTTTATCTCAGCAGAGGAAAAAGAGGCAAAGGCAGAAGATTGTGAATTCTGATGAAGTGGATCTGAAAGAAAAGGCTCCGTGTTGTTGGTACCTTTTGGGTGATTCAGACGGAGGCTAAAAATAAATCTAAATGTCAGTGATAGATTTTGGCTGGAATAGGTAATAGATTTAAATACTTGCTAAATTGGGCTCTAAAATAATTAGTCTTGAGAGATTAAAATATTCTCTTTCACCTGCTTGGAGATGGGTCCCTTTGACACAATATTCTGCTTGGTTAATTACATTCATTTTTGGATGCATTTGCACATCATCTAATCTACTTACAGACATGCAGATATTGTGAAGTAAATTCTACGGATTTTGGTAAAGTTGATATAAATTGGAGTTGGCAGAAAAGCTCTTTAATTCCTTTATGTCACATTATGGCATTCATACTTACTACGTGAACTGGTTAACTGCTCAGGCTTCCTGTCATCCAGGAATCTTGCTTGAATAAGGCAGAAGGCTACAAATTCTATTTAACAGCATGTTGCTGTCATTTCAGTGTGTGCACAGCTGCTCCATGCCAGTGCCTTTACTGTCTATGGCTGCTTGATTTGCCGATGGTTTCTAATTTGTGCTTCAAACACCCGCAGCAAACTCCTCAAAGTGTAGTATAGGTCTGAACTTTAATTATATTTACTTTGACAGGCAGTGGAGTAACAAGTCTGCGCTGGGCCCAGGTGTAAGAAGGTTAACCAGGCCCTGCCTATCACAGTGCATCAAGATGTTCAGTGTCCTCTTCATTCTGCCGCCTGTTTTCTCTTTTTCACAGCATTGCACTTTCATTTTTTTTTAAACCTTTATTTTACCAGGTAAATGTTTGAGAACTAGTTCTCATTTACAGAACACGACCTGCATTGCATTGCATTTGCTAAAGAAAGTGGATTGGCAAGAAGTGTCTCTGTGCTTTCCTTACCAGCAAGCTCCATCAGTCTCACAATATCACTGACATAACATGTTATAATGTTAGTAGTGAATAAAATTACCACAGCTAATATAGCTAAATAATAATAATAATAATAGTAATAATAATAATAAAAATGATTACTTAAACTGACTGCCATGCTGTACTTGATAAACTCTGCTGTTGGAGTTAGCATAACTTGAAAGAGTACATGATAACAAATGAAATCTAATTGTCGATAGCAAAACAACCAACATTATTCATATCTGCATTGAGGCCTTATAAACAAAAAAACACAGGTTTACAGGTTGCTTATTAGTCGAACGTCTTGCTTTGATCCTCACTTTGGCTGCTGATGCTAGCATTAGAATTATCAGGTGTTTCAGCTCTCTTGCTGCTTATTTGCCTGTTTTTGTTTTTAGAAAAAATGAATAAGACAAGCTAATTTTCTGTTCTCAAACAAATTTTTATTAGCAGTTGTAGGTATGCAGTAACCCTTTATTTTAACAGCATTAGCATAGCGGTAACTATGTGTGTTGGCCTATTAAAACTGTACCTAAGTGATTAATTAATTTTATAACGTTAAGTGGCACAATGGAGCACATGTCTTAATTAAAAGAGTACTATCAAAGAGTATCAGGAAAACTGTAGCTGAAACTGAAGCTACACTATATTGCCAAAAGTATTCACTCGTCTGCCTTCACACGCACATGAACTTGAGTAACATCCCATTCTTAATCCATAGGGATTAATATTATGTTGGCCCACCCTTTGTAGCTTTAACAGCTTCAACTCTTCTGGGAAGGCTTTCCACAAGGTTTAGGAGTGTTTATGGGAATTTTTGACCATTCTTCCAGAAGTGCATTTGTGAGGTCAGACACTGATATTGGACGAGAAGGCCTGGTTCACAGTCTCCACTCAGAGGTGTTGTATCGGGTCGAGGTCAGGACTCTGTGCAGGCCAGTCAAGTTCTTTCACACCAAACTCACTCATGTCTTTATGGACCTCCTTTGTGCACTGGTGTGCAGTCATGTTGGAACAGGAAGGGGCCATCCCTAAACTGTTCCCATAAAGTTGGGAGCATGAAATTGTCCAAAATATCTTGGTATGCTGAAGCATTAAGAGTTCCTTTCACTGGAACTAAGGGGCCGAGCCCAACTCCTGAAAACAACCCCACACCATGATCCCCCCTTCACCAAACTTGACACTTAGCACAGTGCAGCCAGACAAGTACTGTTCTCCTGGCAGCCTCCAAACCCAGACTCCAGATGGAGAAGCATGAGTCATCACTCCAGAAAACAGCTTCACACCACTGCATCCAACACTTTGCATTGTGCTTGGTGATGTAAGGCTTGGATGTAGCTGCTCGGCCATAGGAACCCATTTCATCATTCATTTAATCTGAAGCCCACATGAAGTTTGGAGGTCTGTAGTGATTGACTGCAGAAAACTGGTGACCTCTGCGCACTATGCATCTCAGCATCCACTGACCCCACTGTGATTTTATGTGGCCTACCACTTCATGGTTGAGTTGCTGTCATTCCCAATCACTTCCACTTTGTTATCATACCACTAATAGTTGACCGCAGTGAGGAAATTTCATGACTGGACTTGTTGCACAGATGGCATCCTATCATGGTACCACACTGGAATTCACTGAGCTCCTAAGAGCGACACATTCTTTCACAAATGTTTCTAGAAGCAGTCTGCATGCCTAAGTGCTTGATTTATACACCTTTCAATGATTCAATGATTTGGGTGAATGAGTGAATAATCTCTCAGGTCCTGTGTCAGGTCTTAGCTATATTTTTTCTTAAAGATGTGACTTTCAGATACTGTTCTTCTGCTGTAGATATTTTTTAAACCTATCAATTATTTTGTCCTCCACTTGTCTATTCTCCCCAGTTTTTTAAGGACACACTGCACACCATGGAGATATATGCTAAGTTTTCAGCTAATAGCTTGTCTAAAACCTTGTTGATGTAAAAATGCTATTTTATGCCTGTCAAACAGTTTTATCATTATTTTCTCAAAGATTCAGCTAAAGAAATATGAACAAATTATGTGTTTCTGCAACAAGGCGCTCATAAAAAAAAAGTGCCTACAGATATAATTTAAAATTGGTTCTTTGCTAAATTGTCTGTTATGTGCACACACAACACTGGTTCATGCCTGAATGTTTCATGGGTCAGTGTGGAGTGGCTTAACCAACCAACAAACAAAAATTCCCCTGAATATGGTCAGGCACAAGGTCTAGATTGAAAATGACTGCCAGTATTCAAAGAAAATTTTTGAAAGACCTTCAGAAAGATGGAAAATTATTGCTCAGAGTCTGGATCCTTGAAAGCAAAATATAAAGAAACAAAGGGGGGAATTTTACACAGTACTATATCTATTTTTGTAATACAAAAACAAACAGAACATCTATTTATTGTTAGCTTGTCTTGTAAAACCTATTCTGAACTTCTTAAGTGATAATAATGTACCTAATAAAAAAAAATCAACAATGAAACTAAACTTGAATCTTTCTTGTGTGAAAAAAAAACAGACTAATGAAAAATACAGAACTTTAAGAACTGTGATTTTCACCTTCAAAAAAAAAAAAAAGAAATAAAATGGGGGACATTTTCATTATTTTCATATCTCATCTTGCCTACTAAACCTGATTTAGAGATAAATCCAAATCCAGTAACCTAATTTGATTAGGCTGGGGGCCACAGATGAGGGCACTTCATTTTTAGTAGAAATCATGACCTCATTGTCATGTGCAGCATGTTGGAAATGACTGCATCCTAAATGACCTCCTTTTCTCTGCTACAGTAGGACCACACATCACACAAAATGTAAATGCAAAAAAGGTAACATTTCAGCCTCCTCTTCAATGGGGAGAATGTCTTGCTTGGGGTATATACTGTATTAAATTGAGGGCGCAGGGTGCTCAGGGGTTGTTACAGTTTTGTTTGATTGTTTCGCTCTATTGGGTCCACTCTCCATTTCAAGGTGTACAATTCAGAAGTATCTACATAACCTTTGTCCTTGAATGTATAACGCCCAGGGCTGTATGAATATATCTTTGCAAGTATTGAGTTTTACCACACACACACACACACACACACACACACACACACACACACACACACACACACACACACACAGCTGTTTTTGTGCATGATGGTAAAGGTATTAACTGCTGTGAGTTATTTCAGAGAGGGAGCCCAGGCAACATTGCAAGAATCTATCCTTAAAAATGTACCATAATATTGCAGTTTAAAATATAAAGATGAAAGTAGTATTAAAAACCTCTGCATTCTTTTTTAAGGACTGACCCAATAAGAAGGTCAGACAGTTGGGATAGTGACTGACTGGAGCAGGGTTCGGCAACCTTTAACACTCAAAGAGCCATTTGAACCTGGTTTCCACAGAAAAGAAAACACTGAGAGCCTCAAATACTACTGGTAGCTGGTAGCTGCTACCAGCTTCCCCGAGTGACGCATATATTGAGAGACAAAAAATTAAAAAAATAATAATAAAATAATTTTATTTCAATATTTCAAGATCACAGTAATGTTCCAGTTTAGAACTACAACAAAAAACGAACTAACAAAAACTAAAGCCGCATTGATAGAGCTGCAGCATAAGAATGAAAGAGCCGTATGTGGCTCCGGAGCTGCGGGTTGCCGATTGCTGGTCTGGAGGATCAAACAGCTGAACTGAACTGACGAGGTAAATCTGGAAGTCATAAGTGAAAGGAAAATCCTTGTTCCACCTGTGTTCATTCATCTATTTTCTTCCACTTATCAGGGGCCCAGCCCAGACTAGTCAGATGCTCGAACCACCTCAACTGGCTTCTTTTGATGTGGAGGAGCAGCAATTCTACTTTGAGCCCCTTCTGAATGGTTGCGATCCTTGCCCTATCTTTAAGGGAGAGGCCAGCCACCCTTCAGAGGAAGCTCATTTCTGCCGCTTGTATCCACAATCTTGTTCTTCTAGTCACTGGTGGAATTGGCCATAGGTGAGGGTAGGGACATAGATTGACCAGTAAATCGACAGCTTCGCTTTCACACTCGGTTCCCTCTTTACCAAGACAGACCGGTGCAGCGTCCGCCGTCTCACTGGGGATGCAGCTGCAATCCGTCTGTCAATCTCCTGCTCCCTTCTCTCGTCACACAAGACCCCAAGACCCTTAAACTCTTCCACTTGGGGCATCAACTCATCCCTGAGTTGGACTGGGCGCGCCACACTTTTCCGGCTGAGAACCATGGCCTCAGACTTAGAGGTGCTGATTCTCACACCAGCCATCAGTCCCAGAGTCCCCAGACTCTGCATACACTACAGAAGTCATGTCAGTGGGATTGAGGAGGTCCTCAGAGTATTCCTTCCACTACCTGACTATAGCCTCAGTTGAAATCAGCAGCGTCCCACCCACACTATTGACTGTGTGAGCAGAGCACCGCTTTCCCTTCCTGAGTTGCCTAATGATTTGCCAGAATTGTTTCAAGGCCATCCAGAAGTATTTTCCCATGGCCTCATCAAACTCCTCCCACACCCAAGTTTTTGCTTCAGTCACCGCCTGAGCCCCGCTCCACTGCCTCTGGAGTCAAAACATAAAATGATCTTGCAGGCAGAAGGAGATTCTGGGCCTGGGAGCGCCACTTGTTACATCATGTAAATTTGGCAGCTGTACAGATAGTTCACAATTTATATGATCAGATGATTCAGATATTGATGACGGCAATGCTGGGGATAACATCCACGTCCAAAATCTTATCTTCAGAAACAATCCCAATGTGGAAAACAATAGACAAAATAATAACATTGCTGTTGTTGCCAGCATTGCTCATGAGAGAAACAATGCCTGTGTTGACCTCAATAGACAAAATCATCATAACATTGCTATTGTTGCCGGCATTGCTAATGAGAGAAACAATGCTCGTGTGACATCAACAGACAAAATAATAACATTGCTATTGTTGGTGGAATTGACAATGATATTGCTCATGAGGCAGTTGAAGAAGCTGCAGATGTCCAATAGAACATCCCAGAAGAGGACCCTTTGCCTGGTGTATCCAGAAAGCAGTTGAGAGAGTCAGATGAAGAAGGACCTGAAGAAAACAAAAGATTCAGATGGTATGAGTTTGCTGACAGCACAGACTGATGTTGATGATCCCAAGGACATCAACCAGCAGGTCACAGAAGAAATGTTGCCTGGTGGAGCCACCAAAAGATCCAGAGAGGAGGATGTGGTGGATGAAGAGCACACTAGCAAAAGAATCAGGCTTGTAAACCGTGATCCAGGAACTGGGCCAAATGTCTGCAGTGACACTGAGAGAAGTAGTGATGAACCTTTTGAGGATGTGTGGTGGACAAGAAATTTGATTCCTCTTAGTTGTATAATTTTGTTCCTTTTACCTCACAACATTTTATTATTGTTTTGACTGTGTTGATGTGAAGAATATGTAGTAGAAATGCAGAGCTGAGCAGTAAATGTTTGCCTGAATTGATTGTGCAGTGATCCATTGGTAATACCTTGGGGCTCTAGTAGGGGAAATCATGTTTCCTTTCCATTATTCAATACAGACGAGTGAAGGGGAGAGCTGCGTGTTGACTTCATTTATGTGTGTCACTATTCCCCTTGTTTAAGGGCGCAACAGATGCACCTGAAGAACTTGACAACCATCAATCTGGAAGATCCAGGAAGTGGTCCTGAGAAGATTGTGAGGAAGAAGAGGAAGTTTGAGTCCTTGCAAATTTCGGAGGTCTTCAAATGAGTCCACCAGCAGCAATGAAGACAATTAATAGACAGTGAATGTAACACTGTCTCTATAGTTTTTTAATATATTTTTATCAGGCCAGTGGCCCAAGAGACTTTAGTAGACCAGATTCAGCAGAGAAAGAGGAAGTGAGAGAGAGGCTCCAGGGCCAGAAGAGAAAGTGACAAACATGAACCCCAACCAGTCGCAGCAGATGGCTGCCCCTCCCTGAGCCTGGTTCTGCCGGAGGTTTCTTCCTGTTTAAAGGGAGTTGTTCCTCCCCACTGTTGCCAAGTACTTGCTCATAGGGGGTCGTTTCAATTGTTGGGTTTTCTCTGTATTTTTTCTTTAATTTCTCTGTCATATAAAGAACAATAAAGCTGGTCATACCAAATATACTGACTTTTAAGCTCTGTTTTAACCCCATAAGTTGCAATTCCATCATCATTGCTGCTTAACGTTGGCTATTGGGGTGGCTGTGGCTCAGGAGGTAGAGTAGGCTATCTACTAATTGGAAGGTTGATGGTTTGATTCCTGGCTGCTCTAGTCTGCATGCCAAAGTATCCCTGGGCAAGATATTGAACCCCAAATTGCTCCCGATATATTCATCGGAGTGTGAATGTGTGTGCGACTGTTAGATAGAGAGCACTTACAGTGGGTCCGGAAAGTATTCAGACCCCTTTAAATTTTTCACTCTTTGTTTCATTGCAGCCATTTGCTAAAATCAAAAAAGTTCATTTTATTTCTCATTAATGTACACTCAGCACCCCATCTTGACAGAAAACCCCCACAGAAATGTAGACATTTTTGCACATTTATTAAAAAAGAAAAAGTGAAATATCACATGGTCATAAGTATTCAGACCCTTTGCTGTGACACTCATATTTAACTCCCATGCTGTCCATTTCTTCTGATCCTCCTTGAGATGGTTCTACTCCTTCATCGGAGTCCAGCTGTGTTTAATTAAACTGATTGGACAGGCACACACCTGTCTATATAAGACCTCACAGCTCACAGTGCATGTCAGAGCAAATGAGAATCATGAGGTCGAAGGAACTGCCCAAGGAACTTAGAGACAGAATTGTGGCAAGGCACAGATCTGGCCAAGGCTACAAAAGAATATCTGCAGCACTCAAGGTTCCTAAGAGCACAGTGGCCTCCATAATCCTTAAATGGAAGAAGTTTGGGACGACCAGAACTCTTCCTAGACCTGGCTGTCCAGCCAAACTGAGCAATGGTGGGAGAAGAGCCTTGATGAGAGAGGTAAAGAAGAACCCAAAGATCACTGTGGCTGAGCTCCAGAGATGCAGTAGGGAGATGGGAGAAAGTTCCACAAAGTCAACTATCACTGCAGCCCTCCACCAGTCGGGGCTTTGCATGGCAGAGTGAGTTTGCTCAGAAAACACATGAAGGACTCCCAGACTATGAGAAATAAGATTCTCTGGTCTGATGAGACCAAGATTGAACTTTTTGGCATTAATTCTGTGTGGAGAAAACCAGGGACTGCTCATCACCTGCCCAATACAATCCCAACAGTGAAACATGGTGGTGGCAGCATCATGCTATGGGGGTGTTTTCAGCTGCAGGGACAGGACGACTGGTTGCAATTGAAGGAAAGATGAATGCGGCCAAGTACAGAGATATACTGGAAGAAAACCTCTACCAGAGTGCTCAGGACCTCAGACTGGGCTGAAGGTTCACCTTCCAACAAGACAATGACCCTAAGCACACAGCTAAAATAACAAAAGAGTGGCTTCACAACAACTCTGTGACCATTCTTGACTGGCCCAGCCAGAGCCGTGACCTAAACCCAATTGAGCATCTCTGGAGAGACCTGAAACTGGCTGTCCACCAACGTTCACCATCCAACCTGACGGAACTGGAGAGGATCTGCAAGGAAGAATGGCAGAGGATCCCCAAATCCAGGTGTGGAAAACTTGTTGCATCATTCCCAAGAAGACTCATGGCTGTACTAGCTCAAAAAGGTGCTTCTACTCAATACTGAGCAAAGGGTCTGAATACTTATGACCATGTGATATTTCAGTTTTTCTTTTTTAATAAATTTGCAAAAGTTTCTACATTTCTGTTTTTTTTCTGTCAACATGGGACGCTGAGTGTACATTAATGAGAAATAAAATGAACTTTTTTGATTTTAGCAAATGGCTGCAATGAAAGAAAGAGTGAAAAATTTAAAGGGGTCTGAATACTTTCCGTACCCACTGTAGATGTAGAAAAAAGTGCTTGCATGAATGTGGGGGTGGATGCAAAAGTGTTGTATAAAGTGCTTTGAGTGTTCAAGTAGAAAAGCAATATATTTACCGTGCTATGATGACGCGACCCTTTAAATTACGAATGAGCTGCCAGACTCAGTAACTGCAGCCCTCCAAACCTCCTCTGGCATTAATATCAGCACAACAGCTCCACCGGGAGCTTCATGGCATGGGTTTCGACAGGCAAGTGGCCGCTGTAGGTGTAATGTGTAGGTGGCCTAGTATTTGTGTTTATATAGTGTAGTCACTGCACAGGTGCACCAACACAGTCACGTGTAACCAGAAGCCGCCTGCTCACCTCTGCAACATGGGCTTGTACTTACTGTACCCACTGTACCCCACAACCAGCTGCTATATAATCAAAACCAGTTAGAGATTTACAAATAATAATAATAATAATAATAATAATAATAATCTCCAAAAGCAGCAGCATCACAAAGTCTAAAGAGGTCCATTACTTAAAAAAAAGCAAAAAAAGCAAAAAGAATGTATTACACATTACACACACCTTTCTTAAAAGTAATGCAGTATGTTACTAAAAAAGTCATGTGATTACAGTAACGTGATTGTGAAACGTGTGGGACCCACAGTATGGTTAGATGCATGAATAAATTTAAAGGGATACTGGGCACCCCCCTTTCATTTTCATTTTATGTTATTGTTTTTGCTTATTGTTACTGTGTTCATTTAGCCTCACACTGACATATATTGTGCTCACTGACAATTCAACTGTAATATTTTAATAGGGTAATTATGATTCCAAAGAGTGAAACTCACACAGGCACTGGGTGGGCAATGCTTGGGCTCCCTTCAGTAAGTTGCAGGGGTCTGGTGTCGTTCAGTGCATGAACGGCCTGTAGAACGCAGCTTCTCACTGAACTGAAGTGCTTGTGTCTCTGTATTCGCAGGTGAACAAAAGTGTTGTAATGTTGTATATGTAAAGTGATGTTGGATTACAAGAAATGTATTAGAGGTACTGTCATTAATGTTAACACAACCTAACGTTTAAATGATGTACATGAACTCTGCGTGTGAACCAGTGCTTCACCTAGCATGGTTAAGGGGTAATGGTAATCACCAGCATCCTGTTACATGATTAGTCGAGTATAATGTATAATATTGCCAGTGTGAGCAGAGATATAACTAATGAATATTTTGTTAACACAAGTCATGAATACCGTAAGTTGCAGGGGTCTGGTGTCGTTTAGTGCACGACCAGCCTATTTGGGTGGCTGTAGCTCAGGAGGTAGAGTAGGTCACCTACCAATTGGAAGGTTGGCGGTTTGATTCCCGGCTGCTTTGGGCTGCATGCCAACGTATCCGTGGGAAGGATACTGAACCCCAGGTTGCTCTCCGACACAAGTGTTGGAGTACAAATGCGTGTGAATGTTAGACAGTAAGCACTTAGCTTAGATACATATGGAAGTGCTTGTATGAAAGGGTGAATGCAAACGTGTTGTATAAGCGCTTTGAGTGCTCAGTTAGAGTAGAAAAGCACTATATGAGAGCTAGTCCATTTAGCTTCTCATTGAACTGAACTCCTTGTGTTTCTGTATTTGCAGCGCAAATGACAAGTGAAGTGGAACTGTTATAAACTCATGCACCCCTAGAAGTGTCTTCTGTCCAAGTGTGCAACAAACGCATTACACCCAACACTGGTCAGCATCCAGCTGTCAGTCAATGAGGCCTAACCTTCAACCCTTTACTGCTGTTATGAAGGGCTGAAATAGCTACAGTACAGAGAGAAAAACAGTTTTTTGCACTAAGTTTACTTGACTGACTTTTGTTTCACTTTCAGTTTCTTGCAGTACTTCTCAGTTTTCTAACACAGGTTTCGTTCTTTCAGCCTCAGGTGTTTGGATCAAACAAATGGACACATCAAACCTTACTTTTATTTTATTTTACTTGCTCATTTACCTCTTTGTCTCAGCTGGTTTGACTTTAGTCTCCCTATTAAGTCTCTGCATACGTAACCTTTGTCTGCAGTCAGTCTGTTTGCCAACCCTTTCACCTACCAGCGTCTTTCCCTGCAGAGCTCCTTGTACCTCCGTTTTATCCCCAGTAAACTGACTTCTTATTTTGAGTTTGTGTTTTTACCCTTGTATTTGTTTCTGTTGGATGAACTTTTGTTTGGGCTCTTGTTGGTTTATACTTCCAATATGCTGCAGCACCTTTTATCCCCAGTGGGGTTCATTAAATTCCTCCTTTTCTTTGACGTTTTTTCTTAACTCCTGATTCCTGCATTTCCTCTATCTGAACACTGTTATACAAATGTCTTAATACAAATCAGATAAAGCTATTTATTTACACTGAAGACTCTCACTGATGAAAACCACAGTCCCCCAGAACAACAGGACTTTGATTGTGTGGTTAGGATGGAAATCCCCTGCAGAGAGATGAAAATAACCTCCTCTGAATAATAACTGAGGTACTAATAATTGAAAAACTGCTGACTGAGCCCATGAAGTCCCCAGAGAGTTTTAGTGAAGTGTCAGAGCAGGGAGCTGAAGACCTTTAATTCCTTCAATACAGCTGGACGTATTTTGCAACCACAGCAGTTGTTTTGTGTTGGCAGAGGTGCAGTTCTTTGTGTTAAAGTACTTATGGCAGGCCTGCACATGCATGCACATGGTTGTCACTGTGGCAAGTTTACACGCATGGCCAGTTACATGTAAACACATAAACAAATGCTTGACTTTGTAAATAGATTTTTTTTTTTTTAATCTGGCTCTCAACTTCATCTAAATCTCTGCCTGTCTTTACAGCTTCACCAGCATCTTCATTAGGGGAGCCCAGAGAAATGTTCGACTTTCAGCAGTTCCAACGTCAAACTGAACACGTGTCATGACGTAATCCTGATGATACACCTGCAATAAACCCTAAGACTAATATTGATTTGTCCCTTTAATGATAAGGCATTTTTCTACACCACAAAAGCCATGGCTCCAGTGCTGTTGTGTTGTTAAATCTGTATTCTAACCTTACAGTAAATAGTGACAACCTTTTATGTCTCCCTTGAGATCTCAGTACAGGTGATTAAGAGTTTGTCTCCATACTGACTCTGAAGAGCAGGAGCAACAGACAGGCCTTTCTGTGTCTTTTCATAACTCCCCTATCAAAATCTTTACTGCTTTGGGACAGGCGGCGTTGGAGGTATAAGGATTGCCTTCTGTATTTCGTGTGATCCTCTTGTTGCTGCTTTTTGGGGCTGGTTGTTTGAAGCACAGTTATCATCACACTCAGTTGCTCGAGGGTAAGAGAACTGGGCAAACGGAGAGAAGAATGAAGGAGAAGGGTAGACGGAAATGAAGAGCACCGAGTGCCTGCCTCAGCAGGATGAAACTGTTACCTTTTCCCATTTTTTTCCCATATGTTAATCATACAAGCTGTACATTTTCATCAAAAAACAAAAACAAAACAACACAACAAAACATAAGAATCTTTGGTTGGGTGGGTGGCAGCAAATCCTAATCTCACCTAGGACACTTAAATGTACTGATAAGTTGTTGGTTGCAGGTTAATCAGTGAGTCTCACTCAGCATGTCAGTAAGCAGTGCCTGATTTTTCCTGTTAAATGCTCAAGATTGGCTGAGGTCTCATCCTTGTGTGGAGCACACATCCGCCCTTCTTTCCGTATTCGATTCCCATTTCCTTCGCTGGAACCTCATAAAAGTCGATCTGCACTGTGTGGTGCAGGTAAATGTCTGCCAGTCCTTATAAATCACCGTTAATTTGTAATTTTTATGATCAGTGTGGCGTGCACCCTGCAGATAAGCATCTGTAGAACATTACAGAGAAATTTAAAAAACTGCCCCGCTGCTACTCTGATGAATGAATGGAAAGCACCAAAGAGACACACATGGCAGATATGGTGCCTCATCAGCAACAACATTCCTACAACCATTAGGATTCACGAGCTTACACCAGCAATCAAGTGATCAAATGGATAAAAGGGAGGGAGAAAACAGCAGATTACTACAGCCAGTGGGGAATACTTACCAAAATGAGGAAGCAATCATCACACTGGCTGCAGAAGCCCACTTCCAGTAAATTAAATTCTTCTACTTGGCTAAGTAGCTATTTTACTATGTTAATGAGAGTCCAGGACATTCTGTTTAACTCAGCCTTCTCAATCAGAAACATAATTTCCTAAACACAACCGCAGTGAAGTGTGGCAGCACAAGGTGAGCCATCTGAAGGTTGCTGATGGAGGCAATCAAACGATGGATGAATTGTTTAATGTGAGGGGCAATAGCCTTGAGGCTAGCATGCAGTATTAGATAAGGCAGTGAATACAGGTCTACAGAAAGGACAACAAGTTTATGAATCTAAAAGCTTTGCTGCATGCTGTATCACTGCGTATCAGACGATCGTGAAAAAAGTCAGTGATATTATCATGTGCTGTTGCTTCATTGTGACTGCAGCACCGATATACTGGGATAGCTCGAGAAAACCTCTGCTGAGCTCATGTATGGCAGGAACTGTTCCCATTTTGTTTAAGTGTTGTTGCTGTAATGTTGTGTTTCTCTCCTCATGTGCATTATTTCATTTTCATTTACTTAAGCATTTGATGAAACAAAAGCATACGCTGTTTCCCAGTTTAACTGCACAACTCACCTCACCTACTCCAGCTGAAAGTCTGACGGTCTCCCATCAGCTCATCCTCCCCCGCCAGGCAGTTATAGTTAGAGCAGTGGCAACTAGTGTATGATTTCTATGTGCTTGATTATTACTCCTACACTTTTCAGACTTCTCTCTGATCGTGTCTAGTGTGTCAGCCTGTCCTCCTCTGGCGTCTGTTCCAGCCGTTCTTTCTGGAAAGTTCCCACTGGACTTGAAACTTGCCTGCAAAGAAACTCATCTGCCTGCCCCATTCTTGGTTTGTGTAATAAACATGCTGAAACTTGCTCTCAGCATTTCTGTTTGGCGCCATTTTTTTTGGTGAAAATCATGAAACAGGGTGGAGTGCTCAATTATCAACTAATGCTAGCAAGTTTAGTAAGCAAAGCCATAATAAGTTGGGCAACATTTTAACACGGGGACATATGACCTCAAGTGGCCACTCCATGAACTGGAGGGCAGTTTTTGGCACTTTGCAGTGGCTTAATTTTGCAGCCCTGGAGGTTACTGCTTGGTTTACTAAACCCTCTGAGTTCTCTTTTGGCAATCAGGTAAACAAAGAAAATGATCATTCCAATGAACACATATAAAAAATAAAAGAAAAACTACTTGCATATCATTCTCCATAGGGTCAAACTATGGTTAGGGTCACCACCTTGATGACTCAGACCTCAGAGGAATAAATAAGGAGAAATCATTTGTAATAAAAGAGCACAATTTATCACAAAAATGTGAACATGGAATAGATCAGTATAGCTGTTAGATTCTGATGAGACGTGACGTGCAGAGCAGTTTCTTAGATGAAAGTAGCAGACAGTGACTGGACCCCACATGTGAGGGAGTCCAATAAGCAGATGGCTGATGGAAGCAGCCCGGATGGAGAGGAGAGGGACAGTCTGGATGAGATAAAGATGTTGAGGAGGAGGGATGCACAGTACTGTAGGTGGCTTGAAAGACACAGTGACAGATTACAGTGAATTTGAAGGACAGGGGGCAGGGGGGTGATTGGTTCAGAAAATGTGGTTAGATTGATTATTGGAGTTACACTGACCTTTTGAATGTGGCAAAATTGACAGCGAGGTAAAAAAGAAGTGATGAAGAAAATAGAGATTTAAAAACGAGAAATGAACACGAGAGAGAGCTTTTTCTTTATTGAACTTAGAGAAAAACTTTGAATTAAAAAGGTGCTCTGGATGCCTGGGGACTCTCTGGGCCTGCACTTAAAAAGGGGTGGGCTGTGGATCAGGACGTCTACTAATCATGAAGGTTGGTGGTTCAATGACGATATGTTGCATAAAGCGCTTTGAGTGCTCAAATAGAAAAGTGAACCAGTCCAAAGTATTAACATATACAATCTAGCTTTCTTTCACATGACTTTAGATATAAATGAAAATGATTATTTTCTTACCTTAATGACCAGAGTAGGCCTTCACCAATTCCAGCTGGAAGGCTGCTAACAAGGAAAACAGCAGAAAAAACACTAATCAATAAAATATGCATTTCTGTGTATGTGTGTGTTTTTATCTTTGCAATCCATATAATGTGAAAACATGTGCTGTTGGTAAGCAAAGATTACACCTCTGCATATTAACCTGTCAAATGGAATTCAGTGTTTAGCCGAATGAAACCTGCATTAGTGTTGGTAAAAACCATTCACCCCACTCACCTTTACCAGCATTAACACGGATGCTGTTTTGTTTTATACGTTTCTTTTTGAATGCAATTTTAGGAGCTTGGATGGTTTATGACTTATGTTATAACCCTAACCTTTTCGACAATAAACCATGTCACATTAACTGAGTACATAACTTATTTTTCAGGTTCACACTGTGCACTCTAGGAATGGAAAAAAAGGACCCTGAAAGAGCGCACATAAAGAACATGGCACCTTCGGTCATGTTCCCATTGCATGTCATGTCAGTATTGGAAATATCGGACTCTGGAAATTTCGGACCAGCTCCATGACATAGCACGTAGATGATTAAACTACCTGTAACTGAACTCCTTTTTGTTGTTTGGACAACTTTGCTTATGTAACCTTTAGGTCAAATGGAGCTCCGACAGTATTGATAATAAATAGGATGTCTGGCCTTGAAAATATCAAAGAAAAGCTATCAGAGCCATCAGTTGTTTCCTTGAATGTTGAGAAAGGAGTGGTGCATTAGTCACAACTTCCAAGGACTGACTTGCTCAGTAGAGTTAATTTGTTTTACTATATTTAGAATTATGCTAGTGATTGGCTCAGATACGGAGCAGCAGTTGCTGATTAGTTATCAGCCAGTCCTGTCAACTGAAATGTCAACAAATATGTCTACTAGAAAAAAATACAAGAAATAAACAAATGCTACAGATATTCAAGATATCTAGAGGATAGAGGGAGCCTCAAAATGGCATCTTAAAATAGCTTTAGTCTATTCAGCTGTCTAAAATTGAAAGATTTTCAGTTTACGTCGCAGAAGAAAGAGGAAACAGTTCTGTGTATAAATTTCCATATGTTTATGTTCATTAATTCTCTGTTAACAATAATCAGATCAATTAACCAATTGCTCTAAACTTACCCTCTAAATAAAGTAGGTTATCAGCGCAGAGGTAGGATGAAGGCAGTACATTCATAATTACCCACATCAGGAATGTCACGTCCAAGGTTGCAGAAAGAAGAAAACATTCTTGTAAAATGAGTTTTATTATTATGCTGTGATGATAAAAACAATGTCCCACTGGGTTTGGAGACAAACCCAGTGGAATCTCCAAAGGGGAAGTTCAATAAGCTGATAGGAAAATGCAAATTAGATACATAGATGATTCATTTTTATTTTAGAATAGTGTGAAAAGCTAGACCCCACCAAACACTGTGCTTTTTATACAATCAAAAATCTGGAAGAGGGAAGAAGCAGATGAGATGAAAGCGGGACAAGGGCAAAGCTAATACGAGAAAGAAATAAAGAAGGACAGAGAAGGAGAGAAAGAGGTAAGGGAACTATTTCAGTCAGTATGTACATTTTTCTTATCTTTAGAATCGGACCTTGTCTCCCCTCCCCAGTCTTTCTTCTGAAAACAGCGAATATATGTCAGATCTTTGACAGCAGACAGAAGGTCAAAGAAAGTCCGCTCTGCATGGCAGGAGCAATAATAGACTGGAAAAAGCGAAAGAAAAGCGCCTGGTGGAACATCTCATATTCAATTAGGTTAATTTACTAAAGGTCAGTAACTGACTGGATATAAAAAGAGCATCCCAGAGAGCCTGAGTCTGTCAGAAGTAGAGATGTGGAGGGATTCACGGGTCTGTAATTTTACAGTGACGCACTTTACATTGCATTTAACTGTTCGCTAACTCATCATCTGTGGAACAAAATATCACTAAAAGATTGAGAAATCTCTGTGTGCAAGGATACTTAACGATCCACCGAAAGACAGCGTTACATGCAGGAAATCACTGCTTGGGGTCATTTCTGAGAAACAGTCTCATTTGTTAAAACTCTACAGCGCAAATAACAGTATCAGAAATATCCAGTGGTCTGACCAATCAAAATCATTGAATTCAGGTGTTCCAGTCAGTTTCGTGGCCACAGGTCTATAAACCAAGCAACCTAGGCATGCAGGCGGCTTCTATTTGTGAAAGAATGGGTCGCTCTCAGGAGCTCTGTGAATTCCAGTGTGGTACCGTGATAGGATGCCACCTGTACAACAAGTCCAGTCATGAAATTTCCTCACTACAGTCAACTGTTAATGGTATTATAACAAAGTGGAAGTGGTTGTGAATGACAGCAACTCAGCCACAAAGTGTTAGGCCATGTAAAATCACCTCTGATAATTTGATGGATGAGTCTGGGTTTGGTGGTTGCCAGGAGAACCGTACTTGTCTGGCTGCATTGTGCCAAGTGCAAAGTTTGATGGAGGGGGGATTATGTTGTGGGGGAGTTTTTCAGGAGTTGCTTGTCCCCTTAGTTCCAGTGAAAGGAGCTCTTAGTGCTTCAGCATACCAAGATATTTTGGAAAATTTCATGCTCCCAACTTTATGGGAACAGTTTGGGGATGGCCCCTTCCTGTTCCAACATGACTGCACACCAGTGCAGAAAGCAGGTCCATAAAGACATGGATGAGCCAGTTTGGTGTGGTAGAACTTCACTGGCCTGCACAGAGTCCTGACCTCAACCTGAGAGAACACCTTTGGGATTAATTAGTGAAGAGACTGTGAGCCAGGCCTTCTCATCCAACATCAGTATCTGACCTCACAAATGTACTTCTGGAAGAATGGTCAAAAATTCCCATAAAGTGCCCAGAAGAGATGATGCTGTTATAGCTGCAAAGGGTGGGCCAACATCATATTAAACCCTACGGATTAAGAATGGGATGTTACTCAAGATCATATGTGTGTGAGGGCAGACGACTGAATACAGGTGTATATACAGGTTTAGAGCCACATAAGCTTCCAGCACAGACAGTCTTTTTCAGGCAAAGTCTTAATTATTTCAGAATGACAATGCCAAACCACTTTCTGCATGTACTGTATTCCAACAGTGTGGCTCCATAGTAATTGGTTGATAAAATGGTTTGCCTTATCGTTCATATTTGTCAGCCAATGAAGATATTCATCAGATCATAAAATAAAATAAAAAACCCTCAACAAAACAAAAAAAGGCTCAAATGTTGAGTGGCAGAAATCCTATATCAAACAGGGACAGGAGAAACATTTGGCTTTTAAAAGTGCAGAACTGATGTCCACAGTTTCCAAACGGGGTAAAAACAAGAGGTGTCACATCACAACGCCACGTGTCCCACTTGTGCTGCTTGCATCAAATTCAAAATGAGGATATAGAGTACCATTCAAAGGTTTGTACTTTATATACTGTATGTACTGTATATTTTTAGGCAATGAAGTACATTCTCAGGAAATAAATTTTAAAACAGCTTAAAACGTGCTTTTATTTGCATTTTACACCCAACTCGTATCTAATTTTGTGTTGAGTAAAGACGTCATTTCTTTGCTCATCTAGCAACATGAAATTCTACCTCAGCAATTCTACTCATTCAAGGTGAAGATAATCCGAGAAAATGTCACAGAATAGAAACCTGTCGGTGCTCCCAGGGCGTTCTCTCTCTCTCTCCTTTTTCCCTCCATCTGCAAATCTGAACATTAAAATAATGTCATCATATTGCACCTTATTACTTTAGTCACTGGAAACCCGAGATTTTAATTGCAGCCTCACTTGACAGTTGACGACAAATTAAGTAGAATTATAATAATATTCTGTGCAGTATGTATAACGTGTAAATGATCTATACAATCATTGTGTCTTTGAGCATTTTCTGATGGTAATGAAATTTTGCTTTCTCTTCCCATCTCATCAAGTTCCTGCAGATCTGCAGCTTCTGTGGCATCTGAAGAGGAGGTGAGCAGAAGGTTATGTGATAAGCCTAAATGATATTACATCCGTAGTACAGTAGTGTCCTTGAAATGTGATCTCATGCATAAAGAAGTAGAGCTTATTCAGCCACAACTAAAGCTAGATCTACTGTGCACAGCATCTCTACACTAATGTACTGGAAGTCAATGAGAACATGCTCAGAGAGCGAGCGCCAATCCCGGCTCTTCTGATATGATTACAGCATCTAATCACATTTTTTTTTTTAGAGAGGATAATATGATTATTTCTCTGGAGACCAACTGTGTTGGTGCCTAAATCTTGCCATGCTATGAAACTATAGGGGGAAGTGCTGATTATAAAAATGATGCTGGATTGCTGGCTGGGTTTTCCCTCCCTGTTCAAATGGTACCAAATCTGCCCTGTCTGTTTAGATGGGTTTTAGATAACAGTGCCTGAACATCAGCAAAATTTCAGAGCCAGGATGAAGCAAAAACTTTTACTTACATGTTCCTAGGATCATAGAGAGGAACTGACCACAATATTAAATTCTCGAGAGCTTACTCTCAGCCAGCAGGGAAGAAACGTTAGTGTTCAACTTCAAGAGGTCTCTTAAAGTGTGTGTGTGTGTGTGTGTGTCTGTGTGTGTGTGCGCGCGGGGGTGGGGTGGGGGTGGGGTCACAGAGTCTTGCTTTGTTATTTGAAAAACAGCTAAACTGCAGATATTTGACTTTGTGGGCCATAAAAGAAAACATTAACTCTTTAACTATATGAGGAAGGTTAGACTATTTGGTTTTACCCCAAAACTACCAGTCAGCTCTCTGACTCAACCAGGACTGCACCTTTTAGTCCATGTGCACGCAGAGCAGATTTCTGTGGATTTTAAGGATTGCAATTTGAATTGCCATTAGCAGACTAAACACAGAGAAACACAAGAACTGATGCAGAGCAGGAATGGACATCTGAACCTTTGCAGAAAAGCTGCAAAAGCAACAAGGACTTTTAACCTTACACATGGAGCAGTCAAGGTCAGCTTTGGCATTTCCCAGAAAACCACAAGAAACAAAGTTCTGGAGCTCAACTTTAGCTATAGTATTCAGTCAGTTACCTTCATAGTGATATAATAACTGGGACAAAACAGGCAAATGGTGCAGGAGGGACTGCATCCATCAGCTGTTTGAAATTACACGATGATGAGTTTTTACTCGCTGTCCATGACCTTGTACCAACTGCCAGACATGAAACATCTTTCCACTACTAGCCCATGGTTAAACAAACATGTGCACCTCGTTTCTCCTCATCTGTCTGCTTTCCTCACATATGGTGCGTCAAGAATCTGGGAGGGGGCAGTCCACTCCTGTCTCTAACTTATTTTCAGAAACGTTTTAAAAGAATTAACAGTATTTATTAAGGTATATATTCAGTTTTTCAGCTGCAGTGTTGTTTTGGCTGTAGGGATGGCAGTCTTCCTTTTGTTTGATATAAGGGTCCACACAGACAATAATAGTCCTTAGGAGATCATTCTTATGCATTTACAGCAGGCTCATCCAACTTTTCATCAACCCTCACCTGCTGCTTTAAATCTTATTCTCCAATTAGCCTACAGAGCTACTGCTGTTCTCACTCACCTAAGCCGAATGGTCGGTTTAATGCTAAATTACACATAATAAATATGCTAAACCAAGATGCACATGGGAAACATACCATGCTGCTGTTGGCCTTTAACTAAAAGCATTGCAGTGCCTATCATAAGTGGATAAAGAACTGACATGACTGAGGGGTTATGTCTTCTTCCAAGAGTTAAGTGTGAAATCACACTGTCTATACAAAATCCACACAGCTATAAGTAGCAGCCAGATATACGCTACTGATCAAAATCTTAAGAACAGTTAAAAAATTGCAAGAATTTGCATTTTGCACTATTGGATCTTAAGACGGTCCTAAGTAGAGCTTCACAATGCTAAAAGAAGAAATTGGCGCAAGAGATAAAAACTTTTGAGCAGGGAATCTTTCGAAAACTGCATTTACACTCAAACGTGATTTTTTTCATCGATCAAAAGTTTAAGACGATAGCTCAAAAAAAACCCAAACCCCCTCCAAAACAGAAATCAAAGTGAAGGACTCAGTAATGAGTAGCTCCACCATTCTTGTTGATCACTTCAAACAATCGTTTAGGCATGCTTGACGCCAGTGTTTCCAGGAGGCTAGTGGGAATGTTGCTTCAAGTGTTGAAGATGGCTTCACGAAGGGCATCCACTGTCTGGAACTGATGTCCATTTTTGTAAACTTCCCTTGCCATCCATCCCCAAATGTTGGATTTAGATCAGGGGAACATGCAGGATGGTCCAAAAGAATGATGTTATTCTCCTGGAAGAAGTCCTTTGTCAGATGGGCATGGTGAACTGCAGCACTGTCCTGTTGAAAAACCCAGTCATTACCACACAGACGAGGGCTTCTTAAGATCCAATAGTGCAAAATGCAAATTCTTGCAATTTTTTAACTGGTCTTAAGATTTTGATCAGGAGTGTATGTAATGCCAGATAAAAGTCACAATTTATATTCTGCATATTAGTTCTTGATTGGGTGCAGATTTTACTAACACTTCTTCTCCCACTTCAGCGTTAAATGAGATGATGATGGACACAAAAATGGGTTTTGCTTTAATATACTGTCCCCCCATTAACGATTGTTGCCTGTTGCACTTTTTTTTAATTAGCAAAAAAAAAATCAAGTAATTTCTCTTTTTACTCTTTATCCATTGCTTTGTGTATCATCTCATTTGGATGAGAACAACATTTAAAAATAGTGGAGAGATGAAAGACTGCAGTGCAGCTGGATCTCATTCAATTCCGTCCACAAAGAGGTCAATCTAGACAAGAGCAACTAGTGCTCTGCTTTTTTAAGAAAAATTGTGGAACTTACCTCTCCCTCAGGTACTATCGATTGTTGTTGGCTGCAAGGGCATGATATGGAGGAGGAACCTAGAAACATTCACTGTGCGACATAGACTGTTTCTACAAAGTCAATACGGGTGTTGTGATTGTTCCATTTTGTCCAGCAGCTCGTGCACGGAGAAAACTGAAACATTTGAACTCTTGCACCGTTTTCACTGTCCATACGATTTTTCCTAAAGTGACCCAAGATACAGAAATAGATTTAAAGATACAGTACCAGTCAAAAGTTTGGACACACTCACAGTGGGTACTGTAATTAAGTGCTTTTCTTGAGTGTTTTTGCTTTTGGCAAATCAGTAATTGGTTACTAGATGCAGCTCCAGTTTGACTGAGTTAGTCTTGCATTAGAGGGCCTTGGCTGAACAATACTAGCTTGGTAATGAAAACAGGAAACTACTGATCACTGGGGTTTTTTTTTCTTTTCTGAAAACATAAGTAAAGGCCTGCCATTTGCCCTCCTGTGAAAATATTGGCAACAAGATGTGGAAAGTGTTTTAAGCAGGACACGTTTCATAAAAACAATCACTTTATTGTATTACAGATCACGTTTTAAATGGATAAATTTATTCTTATTCTTGCTGGTGAATCTACAGCCAACCGTGATTGATGCAGAGGACGCTTGTATTTACCCCAGCAGAACTCCACTCAGACTCATAGTGCAGCGGACACACTGCTCCTACTGTATGTAGTAGTACTTGCAGCTGCGTGTCTACTTTCCTCCCTCTATTGTGTTACAAATCTGATGCCCAGTGAAGAGCTCTGTCTGACCTAGTTACATATATACAGCACATAAAGGTCAAACAACAGACTGTAGAAGAGCATCCTCTGGCTGCCGTGTGTTAATATTCACGATGTTTAACTAGGTTAGAAACGAGTGTAAAGATGACTTCTTAAAGCTCTTACAGATTTACATGTTTGCATGCACATGTTCACTGAGAGAGACATCTGTTGGCTGCCCCAAGGGGCAAAAAGTCAAAAACAGGCAGCAGAGACAGACAGCAAGCAGCAGTTATTTATCAAAATTGGAGGAACAAGAAAAGTCTTATCCTAGTAAATTACTCTGAATGTCATCAGCAAAAGAACAAGCTGTCTAGACATCAGCAACACATGAGCTGAAACAATAATTTCTTAAATGTTATGTAAAAATCAGCATTTTGTTCTAACAACGTTGTGTTTATGAGGACTACTGCGGAACTGCAATCCCGTTGTGTCATCGCCGATGTAATCTCATCGTTAATATCTGATTGAGGACATCATGAAGCAACATTTGAGCTCGACATAAATCAGTGGAATCAGTCTGAATGTCGCTAAGGGCTGAGTGTCAGATACTGGCCAAATCTACATACATTTGTCATCTGATAAGGCAGTGAGACGACACTTGGCCCTTTCACTGTGCTCTTTGTCAAAATATTTCATGCAGAAAATAGAACAAAAAAAAAAACTGCTCAAATGTGGCATTTTTTTTTCTTCCAAAAATAAAACAAATGTGGATCTTGGTGAGTCCTTTTTTTCCCTTTGCTCTTTTTTTCCTGGCTGATCTCGCCTACAAAGCTGTACTGCTGATTTTTTTTTGTACAGTTGAGGCCTTTGCTCATGATCAGTTCGAGACAGAGAGGAGAAACAGTTATGTGTGCAAGGTAAAAAGAAAGAATTCACTCAAACAAATACTACAAGAAAAGGCATGTAATCAGACCCCAAAACTATGACACAGCCTAGATATTTATTAAGGTTATCAATGCAGGCAGGCCATTCCATCCCCTCCACTCCCAAATTCTGGAGGCAGTCTCTGATAAACCCCACTCTATGTGGGCGAGCGTCGTCATCCGGGAGGCTAGAGTTCAATCCCAGACTGTGGAGATCTGGAACCCTGAAGCTCAAAACAAGAGTCAATAGCAGAAAGAGCTGTTTGACACTGGCAGAGAAGTTTTTCATGGGTGCAACTGACATACTCAACTCTGCTGCTCAATCCACAAAAATGCATTTTCCTTTCTAATGCGTCTCTATTGAAGGAGGAATAAACAGGCTTTCCTGTGTGTATAGGATTTATTGCCAAGAAGCATTTTTACAACAAAGAAATAATCAACCAAACATAAAATTCTTTACTTTTTGTGCTAAGTTTATGCATCATCAGCACAAAAGCTCACTTAACTAACTTCTCTGACACAGACACAAATAGAGCATTATACTGTTTCTTTGCCAGGTGCAGAACTTCTCTCTGCTGTGTGGAAACTTCAGCAACCGAGTAACAGAGAAACTAAATATACTGTCTTAATTTTCTCTCAAGTTTTATTTACCATTTAGGAAATTTGCTAAATTAACATTTAGTGTCCTACACTATCTGACAAAGACACTCCCTAAACTGAAATGAGTGCACACATTTACATTTATTTTAAGTCTCACTTTCTGCTTCTGTCAGAATCAACTAAAAGCAGCTTTCATTTTTACGCAGTTTGGCAGAACCTGTTTGCAAAACAAGGGTCATTCAATTTGACATGGGAAAACAAAAGAAGTCTGGTAAACACTGTGTAGAGGAGACTAAACCAGCATTGACTGCTTGTAGTTTATAGAAAAGATCCTAAAAAAAAAGAAGCAATAACAGAACTGTAGCTGCAGGTATAAGATGAAGCTGCTTCACTGCAATCAATGCTACACAATCTGTAGTTTTTAAGCTCTGTCCTTCTGCAAAACGGTTTCTCACATTCATTTATCCATTTATTTCCTCAATCACTTATCCAATTTAGAGTCACTGTGGTGATGGAGCCTATCCCAGCTTTCACAGGGTATACCCTGGACAGGTTACTGGTATATTGTATGGACCAATATGTACAGATAGATGATCATTCACAATTTAAAATCACTAAGTAACCTAATATGCATGTCTTTGGACTGTGAGAGGACAGCAGATTTGAACGCAGGATCTTCTTGCTATGATGTGATAGTATTAGCCACTGCACCACCTAATGTCACATTTAATAGATCTATATGCCTAATGCAAAGACATTAATGATACTTTGGTAGTTTGCAACATAACATGTTTTCTGCACCAGGACGGCAAATCAAACACTGGGCCGCAAAAAAACAAAACAAAAAAACAATTTAATTTATATACTGCTAGCTTTAGCTATAAGGATATAGTATTAATTAATAGTAGATATAAATAATAAATAACATGCATGCTGCAGGTATCTCTGCTTGAAATAGAGGACAACTGCTGTCAGCCTGCAGCAATGTTTGCAATCTGCCAATTTTACCTGCATACTTTCATTTTAGCTTCTTAATCTACTTTAACCTTCGCTGTATAAAACAAACAAGCGGTGGATTGCAGCAGCTGAAAACATGGTGGAAACAGGGCTGCTGACCCAAACAGACCAGCAGCTTGTTTGTCAAACACACTTTTACTGGACCATTGGTTCTTTGGACCCCTGTTTGGTAATCATGGTGACCGATGCAAACAGTGCATTCTACATACTTCATATATTGAGGGCTACCTGCTTGCTAGGCTGCAGCCCTACAGAGTTTATTATTAATGAAGAAGCTTTAGTTGCAGCATAAAGTACTGTTTGCAAAGCTGCCTGCATGTGTTGAACTGTGAGATATTGAGAATATCCAGATTATTACATAAGAATTAAATTAGGAAGTCCATAAAGAATGCAGTTGAAGGCTGATGGTGTGAGATCGTCATCTTCCTTTCCTTCATTTGAGTCACTGAGGAGCTCCTGATCTACAGAGAAAGCAGTAATTACCTTTAAGTTTTATTAAACTGTGCTCCTTTTGTGCAGTTCTGCCAGTTCTGTATTCAGTTATGTAATGATTCTACTCAATATATATCAAACAGAATTGATAAGCAGCAATTCTTTTTTTTCTTCTTGCAAAGCATGCACATTGAATGCATTAATAATAAAAAACAGAAATACAGTGCAAGCCTTTTAATATATACAGTACCATATGATCCTTTGACCCTGCGATGTGGTATCTCTGAATTGTCCCCTTTTCTAAGGGCATGTACGGCCTGGCCAGAGGTTTGTCGGATCCTTAGCATATCTGCAACACATGACACACACAGATTGTGCTACTGTAACCTCTAATAATACCTACAGACATAAAGTAAACATTTTAAAATGCTAATTTACAATCTAGGTTTGCAGCAAGGCATACAGAGAAAGCAGCACTGTTTTAAATGCATGTCCAAAACCTACTGTCTAAAACAGCGGCCACATTATGAGTGTTCTGGTGAAAGCTGCTGTGCCACTGGTTCAGGACAATACAGCCAACACCACTCAGACTCAGCAACAGAGCGGTCTCGTAGGGGTTCTCCAGGGCAAACGTTCCTGCACTGGAGAGAAGGGAAATTGTGAGCTTAGAAACACACAAAGAGAGTAAGCGCTGTCTATAAACCTCTACCAAGCAAAAGGCCAAAAATACTGATGAGAAACAAAACAAAAACAAACAAACAAAAAACATTAACAAGGCTAGGAAGTCCTAAAAAATCCATTAGATAAGCAAAAGGGAAGGCAGACGTGAGAAATTAGGTTTTAACTTTTGATACCTCTGCGGCACGTCACGCTTTGACTGACGGAGAACACTGGCCTTGTTGTGAACCTGGTCAAACAGCAGAGCCATGCGACACTCTAAGGAAATCAAAAATGATCATCGTCATTATTTGGCCACAGAATAATGAATATTTACAGAATAGTTACATGTCCACAGCCAGCTGTGCAAATCAGTGGCCACATTACATGTGTTCTGTTGAAATATATACTGTGAATAATAAAGTGCGTATTGCTTGCTAACTATAGGATAGGGGCTATAGCTTACTGTATGGCATCTTTTTGCTTTTGTTTCATTTACACTGTTAAGCATTCAGATTGTGTTTCAAATGTTTAAACGTTTGACATAAACTTTAGTGCTGTATGACGTATTTGAGGGGATGAGGTAACTGATTAAAGTTGCCATGAATAATGCACTTCAGACAGTATGTGTTTATTAACTAAAACGTGACATTTTAGCCACGAGCCTACACGAGTTTACAAATGCAGAAACACCAGATGAAATATGGAAATGTTATGACAGAACGTCAGTTTAAGAGCCAAAGAGGCTTTTAACAGGATTCTCCAGCACATGTTAGCCGGACAGTCCATTTACGTATGAGCTCACAGGTACTTGACCTGTGGGTGTGGAAAAACTGGTGCTTCATAGCCAAATACAAAACGGAGCAGGCATCACTGGCTCCGGCTGAAAAGGGGGGGAGCTGGGGTAAAGCGTGTGACATATTTTTATTGCAACTTCTCGAGTTTTATATAAAGATGTTGGAGGAACACATGGGGGCTCTTAGAGAATATTTTTTACATAGAGGGCCTTGCTTATTTTAGCAAGACAATACATATTTCAACAGCATCACTCTGCAGTGAAAGAGTCTAAGGTGCTCAACTGGCCCGAGTGAGGTCCAGACTTTGGACTATTTTTAATTCAATTTCAATGATTTGCAGCTCATTTATTTCTGTTCTTATTTAGAACTTGTTTTATAATCATGGCTGTAGGACAAAACTGCTGTGATAGAGTAACACAATACCCAGAAAACATACAAGACCAGATGGTGCTGCATGGTCTGAATGACCTCCCCCAAAAAAACAAAAACAAAAAACACATCATGTTGGCCAGTGAAGGAACAATCCAGTGTGTAAAGTAACAGCTGCAATTCAGACCACAGCGTCAGTCACACTATAGTTAGCAGCACTAATGTCAGACCAGTGGGTGGCACTATGTCCGGCCCCGGGGCTGGACATATGTGGACCAGTCACACTGGGGAAAGACGGCCATCACCTTTGCTCGCCAGTCAGGGCGATGAAAGGGGCCATGAAGACGGAGCCACAGTTGTTTTTTAAAATATCTTCTGAAGGTGTGAAGGGGTGAAAAGCGATTTTAGGGCCAGTTATCATTTATTTAAAACTTGCTGAAAGGAAGGAGGGAAGAAACCTTCTATAATAACTCAGAATGTAGAGCCTTGTCTCCTCATGGTAAATAAATTACAACGTCCACAATTTCTTTTCAGCCCTTTCCAAGAAAAAAAAAAAAAGCCTAAGGATTGGTTTGTGTTTTATCAAAGAATATACTGCAGTGAAAATAAACCAATTTATTTCATTTTGAAATTTCATGAAAATTATTGGGGCATTTTGAATTTGATGACAGCAAAACATCTCAAAAACTTTGGGGAGAGGCAACAAAAGGCTGGAAAAGTAAATGTACCAATAAACAGCTAGAGGAACATGTAAGATGAACATGCAGCTAATTATGCTGACTTAAGTTCACCAGTCTGCAGAAATACTGTCTACAAATTTCAGAATAATATTGTTAAATTTATTTCTACAAGCCATTATTGCGCTGTTAATCAATTAACAACAGCCTTCTCAGTGAGTATGATCCAGTATTAAATTCAAAATCATTAATCCTCATTAGGTTTTTGCTGTTGCTTTATTTTTACAGGCACTCTGTGAAGTTGAGGAAATGTTATGCCAAGAGTTAGCTAGTAAAACCTCATGGATTTCTCGCTGCAGTACAAGGAGATTTCTATATATACCCACTTGGGGAATGAAAAATCGATGTGTTTAAAGAGATTAAGCCCACTGCTCCATTTACTGCTCACATAATCTACAAAGCTGCTGCAAATTCATTACAGTTTTTCGCCTCTTATTTTTCACCCCGATTTACCATCGAAAACTCAAGACATATGAGGACATATGACTGTCACTGTCACTGCCTGGTTCTGATCCTTGTTTTCTGCTGTAAATCTTGTTGTAGGTGTTCCCCTAATGTTGCTGAGCCTGCTCCTCTTCCATGTGCTGTGCGTCTCCCCCGTGTGCATCTTCCTGTTTGCCTGAGTGGACTGTTCTTTGTTAAAGTTGGACTTTGACCTAACAGAGATATGGTGTGTTAAGTTTTCACTCAGCATAGTGCTGTGCATTATGGCCAAACATGCCCTTCTTTACTGTCCAAAGAGAACTGTTCCAGAAGTTGTGTGGTTTGTTCAAATTCAATTTTGCAAATCTAAACCCTGCTGCTGTGTTCTTTTCAGAGTAAAGACCAGGCTTTCTAATTGTCATGAACCTTAACATTTAACATGCTAGAGTCTGAGATGTAGTTCTTTTTTGCAATTTCTCTGAGCTCTGGAAAATTTCTTTTCACATGACTGTAAGTGCTCCCCCACCAAGATTTTGGGCCAGCTGTTTCACATTAATTTCAAATGTATAAATTCTGTAGTGTACCACAGGAAACAGAAACAGTAGCATAATGCAATAAAAACACTAAATTATAATTCTAAACTCTCAATTTTAACCCAGCTCTTCATTTGAGATTTGTCTGAATGTACTGCAGCCTGGCACGCACACAGGCGCGCATGCCTGGACAGTATTTGCTTTGTACTGACCTCTACTGGAAATCTGAAGGAAATGCATCACAAATTTCTATTTGATTTTATGGCCACAGCCACACACAATAGTGTAGCTGGAAAAACCTACCAAAGTGTGTTTGTGTGGGTTGTTCTTTGCTCTTCTTTCAGTTTAATTCTTACTTTATTTTGAAGGTTAGTCTCTAACGAGAAGGAGCTCCTTCCTGCCTCTCTCCCCAGGTATGTTTCTCTTCAGTTCTTTTTTTTTTTTTTTTTTTTTTGGGCCTGTCATGTCTGACAGTTTTTGCAATCAGAATGATGGTCCAAATGCGTTGTGCTGCCAAACATATTTGCTTTTACAAGAAGAGCTCTATAAGTTTCTATAGGCTATTCTTGTTAATGTTTATATTCTATTTTATTTACTCTTGCCAGACCTGACAGGCAGGTAGAAAAAAACGAAAGAGAGAAGCCAAAAAAGGTGGAGAGAACAGAGAAAAAAAATAAATAGATAGATGCACATACATACACACCTATGTATACATACATACATATATACACACACACACACACACACACACACAGATCATTGTTGTGGTTCGTAGTTATGTGTGTGTTCCTCTGTCATGGAACGTACTCAATAATGAGGGCAAAAAGCCACAACCACCCCCATCCGGGTCCAGAGGTAAGCAGGGAAAGACCCAGGGGACCCTAGGCCATCCATGGCCCGCAAGGAGCTCAGAAGACCCAAGGCCACACATCCCGATGGCAACCATGCGCACACCCCAGAGGAGGAAGGAGGGAGACCCTAGACAGAGCCCCCACAGTCATGGGCAAGAGCCCGGAGAGTCAGAGGCAACGAGCACCCCACCCCCCGGTAGGCTGGCCCCCCAGCACGAGCCGAGAACGCGACCCCCAGGCCCCAGGTGCCTGGGAGCCGCCCGAGACCCAGCAGAGCCCCCCCCCCCACATGCCCAAGAGGGCCGAGCCACCCCAGGCACCCCAGCTGTCCATACATGCACGCACACACATACATACATACACACACACACACACACACACACACACACACACACACACACAGACCTTAAATGGACACTAAGTGTAGGCGAGCGGATACCAGCAACAAGCCGGCGGCATTCCGAGGAAGCAGCCAACCAAGCCCCGAACCAATAGCCAGTCCACACCCCAGGCAGGGCATGTTAAACTGGGGTGGGGACTGCTA
Source organism: Pterophyllum scalare (assembly GCA_024447675.2). NCBI lineage: Eukaryota > Metazoa > Chordata > Actinopteri > Cichliformes > Cichlidae > Pterophyllum > Pterophyllum scalare. Next base: position 19,950 of record JAMQGT020009014.1, on the reverse strand, counting down.
CTACTACTACTTATTGTAGTCTTTAATATTTTTTTAATGCTCAAATGTAGTAGTAGCCATATCAAAGTGATGGCTATACTAGTATGAGGTGTCAGCAGTAAATGCATTGTTTTTACATGCCTATAAAAGCACTACAAACAAAGGAGTTCAAATGTGGTGTCAGAGCGCAAACGTACCAGACACACTGAGGGCTGCGAGTTTGGCAGGTTGAACGTTTGCCATGAAGTGTTCCACCCCCAGGTAAAGAAAGGCACTGCATCTGCACAACATCTGCTCCATCTCCGACAGGCTTAACAAACATGAAGATGCGTTAGCACAGTAGAAATTATGTAATAGATACAGTTGGCTGTTATTATGCTCAAAGCCAAGGGAGAGAAAAAAAAATGCTGTATTGCTTAGATTTGCTCCACTCTAAGATTCAAACCTGGGTGTTTGTTTGCTGCCCATGAAGCCCTCCCACAGATGGGTTAAATGCTGGCTGTGGGTTTCCAAAATCTCCTTCATCTTCATGCTCAGACTAGTCCGTCCTGTGTCATATAGTGTATATTATTAAGCCCTGTAGCTACCTCACAATGGCCAGGTGCATGTCTTTGCATATAATATTACCAGTTCAAATTACTTACCAAAGTGGCCTTTATTGTAAGGGTCAGCAAGATCTTTAAAAAGCAAGTTAAGGAAATGATTCCAGGACCTGAATTAAATATCCAGTCATATACGTGAAGTTAAATTTTTACATTTAACAAAAGTGATTCTAAAAGGAAAAAGATACATTTGAAGTTACATGTGTCCAGTGGGAAGGTGTTAGAAGGCAGCACATGACTGGCAGGTACCTGGGGAAACAACTTTTAGTTTTTACAGCTCACGGCAGCTACAGATGTAATGTATACAAAGTCGAATATGCAAGTGTACTTTAAGACTGAGGAAACAGAAGTAGAAAAGAAGGGTTTCATAAAAAAAACAAACAAACAAAAAAAAAAACAGAAGTGATGCACGACAGGGGATCAATGCCCAGGAGCTTGAAATAGGATCTTTATGAAAACATTATGTAATTGATTGAAAAACCACACTTAAAAGAGAGGCGGAGAGCAACTTAAATAATTGCCAGTGCTGACAGCAGGTAAAAGTGATATTGCTTTCTGTATCTGGCAGGCCCAGATTAATTTACTGAACTCACCGCTTTGATGGCTTGGCTTTGATCTCCCCCCGCTTTAGTTCCCCTGCCACCTTTGGTCTCCTTTTTGTTGTCGCTTTCAACTGGCACAAACAGGAAGCAGAATTAATACATACACTTGTCTGCAAGGCAGATTACACTGATTTTGAATTGGTAAATGGGGACTAAAAACTTTCTCAGCAAAGTCATTGGCACTTATTGCTGACAGAAGAACTAAAAGTTTCCTTCACCCTCTGCATATAAAAGCACTATTAGCATGTATTATCAATCTAAATGCAATAATTCAAAATTGATGTTTGAGACAAAATAAGGTAGCAATCTTCAAGTTTATATTTCGGTATTCTTTTGCATTTCGTGTCAGGCCGGCAGCAGCAGGTCTGTTGGTCCACCAGTCCAATACTTAGCTCCACAGTGAAATCTGTTCAAATGCTGCAATGAAACTGAATGCAACATATTACATTAGTATATCCCAAACTTCCATTTTATTTTATAGAAAACAAAATCTTGGGTGAACTAACAAACACAGAATAGAAAGATTACGCTTCGTTTACGTTTCCAACTGTAATACAGTACCACATCTCAGATAGTTAAACCACCCACGAACACATCGATACACGTTTTAATAACCCAGCAGCCCTGTCAACAAATGTCACAGCCCAATATGTATTCAGACATGTAATTAAAATCCGATGTTCTTTGCGTAAAGTAAATTAATCTTATAAGTCATCACATTTGCTCCCAGTGACCTCAGAAAAACATGTCTCACCACGTACTTACTTTGGGCTGCATTATCTTGGCCAACAGTAACACTGTTTCATTTTTATCAGCATATGCCCTTTAACTTGAACATCAGGGAGATCTTTCATCTATTCATTAATGCCAAATGTAGAAACATTCAGTCTCTGACCAAAACTAATTCATGCATTTGTTACTTCTAGGCTGGACTATTGTAATCCCTTATTATCAGACTAAAGTTCCACGAAAAGCCTTCAACCAAAACGCTAAAGCATAGTTCTCCTATGTTAGCTTGTCGTCACTGAAAACTAGTACTGAAGCTAAAATCCTTCTTCTCACATGCACGGTCCTGAGTAATCAGACTCCATTGTATCTTAAAGAACTCATAATATCGTATCATTCCCATAAGCACTTTGTTCTTGGACTGCAGACTCATGGGTCCTAGAGTTTCTGAAAGTAGAATGGGAGGCAGAGCTTTCAGCTATCGGACACCTCTCCTGTGGAATCAGCCGGGTAAATACACTGACCTCCTTTTCCTCTTTTTCACTGAGTTCCCCTTCTGCCCGTGACTCAACTCTACTTCCACTCCTGTGAAATTATTAAGTTATTTTGCTCTGGTGTTTTCAATAAATGTTTAAAATTGTCTCCATTGTCTGAACCCGGTCTGCATTCGAGTCCTCTGCTTCATCTCTAACAGGCTTACAATATAAATTGGTTTAAGACAGCTGGTGTTGTGAATTGGATCTAGATAAAGGAAACTGACTTAATTGAAATGGCACAATGTTGGTATTATTTAATAAAAATGCCTTAACAGTGTCCTGTTAACATCTTGACTACATGTGTTTCAAACTGCAGCTTTTTAAAGATCACACAGCATCACCGACTACATGAAATCAGTATGTTCTACTTTAATCTAGACCACCCACCACAGTTTTCTGTGGCTCCCATGGTCAATTATACCAGTTAAAATTTTCTGGGATTAAAAATTCATGCTAATATTTAAAACAGTTTGTCACCGTTTTTTTCATAGAAGGTCCATCCGGAAATCTGCACAGTTTAAATCACACTATGATTATCAGTCAGTAACACAGGCACAGCAAAATTTGAGGCAGTAAGAACAGACACGCATGCAAAAGCAAGTGTTTACCCCCCTGTGGGCGATCTTTTTATAGTTTGTGCTAATTTGTCCTGCGTGTACTTCATGCAAAGCACTGCACAGAATAACAAATAGTCCTTTCAAAAATGGTTTCAGGCAATAAATCTTCTTGACACAATGGCAAACTGTAGAGGTCAAAATTATGGTAATGATGGGCTTGTGGGGGGAAAAAAAAACCCCCAAGCACTGTTTCTGTGGTCTGATCATCACCCATGTATTTGATTCAGAAAAGCTTTTTGTAATATTTTGCCTTCTGTGGCATACAGGTGTCAAGGGACACACACACACACACACACACACACACACACACAACAGAGCAGTAGTTTAACAGTAACCTTTGAGCACTGACTCAAGTGATGCAAATGATTCAACCTTTAAAAAGGTACAGATGTCTGCAGGATCCCAACCAGTGCTCTTTCTACACCCTTTATATCCACCTATTCCTTTCCAACATAGTAAAATGCACGATCCCCCCAAGGCCTGAAACACCACTGTCAAAAATAAATAAATAAATAAAAGAAAAGAAAAGATAAAGAAACAAGTGGGATGGGCCCAATATGCAGGATAACATTAATTTAACTGAACTCTATTTGTTTCTTTTTTACTGTATTAAAAATAAAAATACAATGTGATTGCTGTCCTTGTTTTCATGTAAATGCCTTACAGCTACCTCGATTGATTAACTTGAAACAAAATCAAAGTTGACACATTTACAAAGAGCGAAAGAAAAGCTTTGGTTGAGGCTGTTCCTTTCTTCTGCCCTTCAACCCTGCTCTCTTTGTGCCAATTATTTAAAGAATGACACGCTGAGTGAAAAATTTACATGCAACAGTACACTGAACATCATCTTCTGACACTGTGAGCAAGCCTGCCACATTTTAATAATCGCTTTATGTGGTGACTTTTTATTAGTTTTACAGTAACAAATGCTGTCATTTAAACTGGACCATTGACTGCGTCTGCTGATTACTAACAGCAGACACAGTTAATGGACATCGCTTTGAAAAAAACAAAACATGCTGTGGTGTTCACAGGTGTCTTCATGAAGTTCTGCATGACAGCAGGATGTGAAATGACCTTTCTCTCCTGAACAAATTTCATTTCTATGGATGGCTGCTTGCAGTCTACATCCTGATGTCAAGATACTTCCGTAAAATGTAAGCCATTTTTTACTCAGATAATGGGGAATTATGTGATGTGAGGCAAACATCCAATCGTACACCTTTTTTCTCCCAACCTTCGGTGATGCATGGGTGGGTCTGGGTATCACAGAAACGTCTTCTTTCATTCATTTCAAATATTGTTGTTTCTGACAGACCGCTCCTGTAATATACAGCTGGGAGCTACAGTGTGGTTGCTTAAAATGAATGTTTTTCAGCCCATACTCGTTGCTTACCAATGCCACACTTATGTCACATTGAAAAGCTGGAGTATAACAAATATGTTTAGTTATAATGTATAAAAAAAATATATATATATATATATTTTTTTACATCAGTTTGCTAGTGGTCTTAAAGTCATAGGTTCCTAGGAAAGGCTAGGAATCTTTAGATGTGCTTACACATATTTTGAAATATATACATGTGTGAATTTTGTACCTTTTTGAGCTTCCTTCTTTAGGCGACTGTAAAAAAGCTGAAGGGAAAAGTCTCGTGTCACAGAACTCAGGCCTTCTTCTTGCAGGATGGACAGAGATTCCAGGGGCAACTCCAGCAAATTCCTGTCTGCCAGTACCACCACATATTCCCCTGGATCAGTTGGCATTTTAACTGTATATCATACACATAAAAATACAATGATTTTCACATGCATCACATATCTCATGACAGTATAAATGTCATACAGCAATATACTCCCAACTGTATAGACAAAATCAGGCACCAGTTTGTACAGTCATTAACCACATGAGCAGTACCAAACGTGTTTGAAAAGAAAACTGGGGGGGGGGGTGAGATTGTTTTCGAGTTATCATTATATTCAGAAAACTTGACCTCGGACCTTTAGCTTGATTTCAAGGTTGCCAAGATTTGAAGTCGTCTGAGATTTTTTGTAGATGCATCTATGGTTTGAATTTGAACGTCCTCGGTCACACTGTTCCCGAGTTATGGCCAACGTTAAAGTTATTGTGGAACAGCCGACGACGCTGACGCCAATACCTCAACTTTTTCTTCAAAACAGCCGAGCTAAAAGTCACAGCAGACTTTGGAATAGTGGTTCATATGGTACATAGAGTGAGTCAAAGTGAGTCAAATTTTTAATGCTGCTTTAAATGAAATTTAAGTCCAACTTGTGATGGAACTACACATCAACACCAAAAATATACTATAGACAGGTAAACCCAATATAGGCACTATTGTTGGCCTAAACAATACCCCATTGTCCCAAGTATGAAATGCCTTCAACTCACAGCACACTTTGCTTTGTAAGCACTGGCTTTAACTACTCAAGCAATTTACCATCAAACTTGCATCTTCCTATTTGCACAGGCTCATGTGCAGGCTGGCTAGCACGCCTTTCTTCATAGTGGGCTTAAACTGTGGATTTTTTTAGGCATAGGCTGCAGTCACTTGAAAACTGATGTCATGTTCTGAGAATTCTCAGAATGACTAAAGGGATTTAAAACCCATTCACTCTGGATTTTGTACAATTTAATGCTTTTTATGAACCTGACTCATTGCAAAAATAACCATAATAACCTTGGGTTATCAGAGACACACCTAACTCACTGTACCTTTACCTGAGCTCCCTTTCTCTTCTTTATCCTTGGTTTTCTGCATTTCAGGGATTGGCAGCGACACAGCATTTGGCCTGAAGATGAGGACAGATGAGGATCAGTAGGACTGCACTATGAGTAGGTTATGTCTGAGGATATGAGTATTGCATTGTAGGAAGAACCACAATTAAGGCACACAAGTCTTTTAAAGACGCACTGAACATTTCCAGTATAAAACCATGCATATCAGAATTTGGCAGACATTTGTTTCATAAATCAAAATACCTGTGATGAGAAAGATCTCTTGTGTACATAAATGAGGGCATAAACTGTACAGACGACTTGAATTGTCCATTATTCAAACCACACACTCCATTCAATAGCTCCTTTTATAAATGCAGAGTTCCAAACATTAAAGAAGCCACAAAATCTCTTCCAATGGCCTAAGAAAGCTAAATTGAATTTGTCAACTAATTGTAAAGAATAATAATAAAACAGTAGCTGACATGTTCACCTTAAGCAAGAGAAGTCAAACTGTGTGAGAAGTGGATTTAAATAGTCTTCCATATCTTTTACAAGTTCTCTGAAGCGATTTGCTAACTTTTCTTCTCCTGCAGATTTCTGTATAGGGGGGAGAAAGCAGAGGTAGCTTTAGTAGCTCTTAGACAGTGTGAAGTGTTTCAGGTCACTGATAAACTTCAAACATACACTTCTTTCAGCTAGAAGTTGCTTGAAAGTAAAAGTTTCCCCAGTAAACAAGAAATAAACATGATGTAAGAATAATTGCAGTGGAGTGAGTGTGTTTATCAAGTAATAGAGTCAAAGGCGAGTAGTGGTCTTAACAGGACAGACATGGGGGAAAACCGGCTGCTCCTCAGAGGCCTCCAGCCTGTCCTCAGCGCCGTGCCATGAGTCTTTATTGAGGAGGGCATGTCTTGTCTCCTGGCAAAAAGCCAGAGTCTGTTCCCTCAGTGCCACCAGTGCCTGCGGGCAGACTGAAACCTTGGCCACCCTAGTGCACGTCAAGCTACCTGAAACCACAGGATGACACACAATCAGACATGCATACTCACAGATGCTGAGTACATACTGGCTTTGTAATTGGTCCCCGTGAGCATCTCCAGCACCCTCCTCCTCCTGCTCTTTTCATCTGTTCCGTCTTGTTCTTTCCTCACTGTTGTTTAATGAATTTGTCCACATTCTCAGGCAGTGCATCCAGCCCTTTGCACTTCTCCTACAACTTCTTATGTCAGACTAGTTCCAGGAAAGGTCACGTGAACAAGTAAACCTGTATGTTAATATCATGTAATGACTTATGAAAGCTGGTGTTTCACGCCAGACCATTAGCAAAGAGGTCAAAGAGATACCCCCCACCCCCCTACCCCTATATTTCTTGATTTTATCCTCACTTCTTGTTCTCATTAAATCTGAACTTTTCATTTGCCTTTCAGATAAATGTTACGTGGGAATACTAAATTCATCTTGCTATGTATAAATGCCAACAACAACGATATGTATGTGAGATGAAGACTATATTCCCCAGGGTTATGAAACAAATCAGATGCATTATAAAAATACATAAGAGGGCTATGAAAAAGAAAGCACACCCTCTTCAACTCTAAGTTTTTATGTATCAGGACATAACACATAACCTCAGATGAACAGCAACATGACATATTACACCACACCATTAATTATGTAATACAAATTAAAGCAAAATGCAGAAGCAGTGTGTCAAAAACTAAGTTCACCAAATCATTTACCAGCTTGTAGAAACACATTTAGCAGCAATAACTCGAAGTCACTGTTTTCTGACTTCCTCTGTCTCTCACATTGCTGTGGAGGAACTCTGGCCCACTCTTTACAATGTTGCTTCAGTTCATTAAGGTTTGCAGATGTCCTTTTATGCACAGCTCTCTGTTTCAGCCATTCTGTTGGAGATTTGCTGCTGTGCTTGGGATAATTGTCCTGTTGCATGACCTAATGTGGGCCATTTTTTAGCTGTCAGACTGATGGACTCACATCGGACTCTAGAATACTTTGGTATACAGAGGACTTCATGGCTAACTTGATGACAGCAAGGTGCTCAGGTCCTGTGGCTGCAAAACAAGCCCAAATCATCACCCCTCCATCACCGTGCTGTGTGAGGTGTTTGTGCTGATATGCTGTGTTTGTTTTTCATCAAATGTGCTGCGACGTCTGCTTCTGGCAAGACCGACAACTGCATTGAATGTTTTCTTCTTGTGAATAATCTTTCTCACTGCAGGATGATGGACTTCAAAGTGCTGTTCAAAGGTCACTGCTGATGTCGTTCCTCCTTGGCTTTGTGTTAACACACGCCTGAATTCTCGAGACCAGCAAATTAACAAAACCTTTGCTTTTCCAGAGGTGGTCACATGAGTTGATGATCAATTAACCAAATGTATCTGATTAGCAGTACCCGGCTGCTACTTATCATCTTAATTCATACAGAAGCATTGATGATATATTAGTTTTTCACACTCTGCTTCTGCATTTTGGTTTAGTTTTTGTTAAATAAATAAGGACACAGTGTCCTATGTTATGTGTTCTTTTCATCTGAGGTTTTATTTACCTAGAGATCTGTCTTCAAAAGCATTAGTTTAAAAGTGTAACAGACCTGTAACTTGTGTCGTCTTTCCCTTTTGAGCTTTGGTTGCCTCATATAGAGCGGCGTAAAGTTTGGACCTACAAAAAATGACAAAAAGGGAAATAATTTCTATCCGATAAAATATGTAATAGATCACCTCTGCTTAAAATATAATTGCAAGATAGGACTAGATAGGACTGCACCGAGTGTGCATTGCAGCCTGTGATTATTCACTCAGTTACTATAACACTAGTGAGATAGGGGACAACAGTTACAGCCCAGCAAAGAAAAGACTACAAGGAAGTAACATGGAGAAGGACAAAACAGAAATTACCCATCTGCAGAGTGCTGAAGCAGCAAGATCTTCAGAGTGGGTGGGAGTTCTCCCAGGATGCTCAGGTGGCTGGAGTTGACTGTCAAGTGGCTGAAGGTCTGCAAATCAGACAGCAAAGATCAAAAATGTCTGTCTCTCTCACAAAAAAAATCCTAAGATACACCATGTCGGGGGAGCAGTGCAAGTCTCATTTGTATTTTACAACCTCAATTCCAAAATAACTGGAACACTATATAAAATGTGAATACCAAAAATATTTCAACTGAGACATTTTGACAAAATAAATTAGTAATATTTTGAATTTGAATTTGGCAGCAACATGCCTCACAAAAGTTGGAAAAGGTGCAATAAAAAGCTGGAAAAGTGGTACACAAAAGAAACTGCTAAAAGCATATTTTATAGCTAATTAGGTTAACTAGAAACAGGTGAGTGTAAGAAAGGGTATATGGGTATAAAAAGAGCATCTTAGGGAGGTGGAGTTTCTCAGAAGTAAAGATGGACAGAGGTTCACCAATCTGTAAAAGGTTGTAGAACAATTTCAACATAAAACATAAAATGGCAAAGACTCTGAATATCTCATTATCTAAATAATATCATCAAAAGATATCTGGCGAAATCTCTGTGCGCAAGGACAAGGCTCAAACTCAGTAGCAGCAATGTTAAACACAAAATGGTTAAAGAAAGTTGATGGTTTTTCAGGATTACATAACACAGCAATGACTAGTAAACAAACTGCTGTAAGCTTTTGTAAATTTTGAAGTAGTATTACTTTTAATACTCTCCTCGTTCCTTAAATACTAATTTAAATATTCTTCTTTAACTGTGTCCATGCCTCTCTCTCACCAGCTTTTCAATACACATGTTTCAGGAAGTCTCAGCTGCAGTTTTTCAAAGCTAAAAGCAGGTGCTTAACTTTTATTTTATTGTTAATATCAAAACACTGATTAATTCAGATGCTTTCCCGTTTTCGCCCAGAGGGCTGGGAATTCTACAAAGATGTACACTGGACTTGCTGGTTTGACATAAAACCCATTAAGCCCAAAAAATGTTTACAGCTTTGCTGCTCTGTGTGATTCTGGAACTCTACAGTGCAACTGGAACAGAGGTTATAACAGCACCAATATTATGCCCACCAACAAGGGAATTTACTGAGCTGGGTAGGACAGCATCCATAAATCATTAGTATGGGTGTTTAGAGACCTGCTACCTTAGACAGGCTGCTGAGGGAGTCCTCCACTCCCTTTATCATGCTGCTGGGTCTCTCCTCGTGAGAAAGGAGCAGATTCCTGCGGATGCTGAGCAGAGCTGAGAGCTGGGATGCACCGGTGTCAGCACAGGCAGAACTTAGGACCCCAGTCATCACAGCAACCGTGCAGCAGCTCTGGGAATAAAGCAGACGGACGGATGAAGGTGCAGTTAATCTTCAGACATACCATAATTGTTCTTTAAGAACATCTTGAGTAAGCAAAGATGATGTATGAGAACATGCTAAGGGAATTTGTTTTTCATATAATTTTATAGAGTCTACAGATGCTACATAATTAACAGTGAAGTAAATGAATGCAGTGCTGTACCTGAAACAGGGCAAGATATTGACCTGCCACTGCAGGGTCAGACTGGCCATGACACTCCAACATGTTTAGAGAGGCACCAGCCAAGATGGAGGGGAATAAATTGTGTTGGAGACACAAGTTGATGGCCTCAGCCAATGGTTTGGTGGCTTGTGCCAACAGTTGCTGAGCTTTCTGGCTTTTCTGTTGCACAATAAAGAGACATAAAGACAAACACACACACACACACACACACACACACACACACACACACACACACACACACACACCCATCACAATCAGACAGTTCCACCCACATGTTTACATGTATGATAAAATGAAGCTTGGGTCTAAGTTCAGTTAGGAAGATCTGTAATCACTCATCTGCCTACTTTCACAGGTGTTTGGCTGCTTTGTCTTTTTTACATCACTTCCTCTTTCCTACACTGTCACACTTAATGCTGACTTCATCACTTCTAGTCAAATCATCTTTCTGCCTGCATTCCTTGAGCCAGTCAGCCTCTGCTCAGCATACTTTAAATATCACTGCTCATCTGTCATTCTCCCTTTCAGATTCTTTCATGCAAACCACCTCATTCCCTTTTCCCAAGGCTCTTAGAGCTCATTCCAAGCCTCCATGTTGGTCTCCACCACCAGCAGCGTCTAGACTCTGGGGACCCTGCCCTAATTCCTATCTCCACTGGGATTCCATTCTGCTTTAATGGGCCATCGAAGTCTAATCGCCAAATAGTTCATCATATTCCTTATCAATAAATCATGTTCAATTCCTCCTAATGATCTCTCCTTATGGAAATATAGCTTTTAAAACCAACATAACCAAAATATATACTTACCCCTGCATACCCAGTATGGCTTAGATCGAGCTCTACAACTATGATTCTACAAATATGCAAATCCCCACCACTCACACACACAAACTCACAAGTTCTCTTGCTACATGGTGTGAGTGTTTTGGCAAGACAGGTAAACCCAGTGCTTAATATGTAAATCTAGAGGTCCTGCCATACAGAGAGGATGCTGTTCCAGCAGGTCAAAGAAGAGACACGGTGAGCACACTGTAAAATGCAGTGCTCGCTGTTAAAACTTAACAGAACTGTAAAAGCATTAACAAGCAATACTACTTGTTAGGAAGCATTTTTGGACTTGCAGTGTTTAAGTTAGCGTAGCTTAACATGTTGTCTGCTCTACTGTACTTTGCTCCATGTGTGTTTTTTTTTACACCGAGACAAATGCAGCACAGCGCAGGACGAGTGGAGGAGATCCACACACATAAGCACAGTGAAGGAGAGAGCAGCAGCAGAGACTCACATAAACCTGATGTCATCAAACGGCCAATAATGTGCAGCTGATGTTAGATTAACCTTGTTCCAAATCGCCAGCGCTGACATGCTCAACCCAAGCTTACAGTGTTTCTGCCTGCTAAAACTTTTCTTGATGTCACAGTTAATATTAGTTTCACATAAACAGATATTTACCTGAGTTTAGCAGTTTTTCCAAAATGGTGGTTGTGGGGCAAAATGAGCTCGAGGCTTCCAGTTTTTTTTCAGTATTTCCAAATCATAGTTTTCCCCTGTCATTTTAGCATAATCCATTCACATGTGATGGACATGTATATATATATATATATATATATATATATATATATATATATATATATATATATATATATATATATATATATATATATATTTGTAATATACTGGTTTTGATGTTTATCAGGTAAACAGTTATCTAGTCAGGCAAATATGTTGTTGAGTGTACACTGATAGTAAAATGCAAATCAGTTCAACACTTGAGTGTCAATTTCTTAAGAGAGGCTGCAATGCATGTTCATCTTTAACAAGTGTACACAAATTTGTTGTGTTATTTCTTGATCATCAATAAAATGAGCATTATTAGGGGTTTAATTATAAATTATAACATTTAGGGATGCACTTTCAAATCTGGTTTATAAACAGCTTGCAGCCAGTTTCTCTGATGCCTCATCTTACCCTGTCAGCTAGATCAACTTACCTCTGACTTGCAGTGTGGGGTAAGTATACCAACATGATCACTTCTATGGATCTTATCTTTAATTACAGACTTTAGTTAGGTCCATATTTCTCATATTTCCTTAACTACAGGTCGACTTAAGCATAAAAAAAGAAAACAAAACAACTCATCTTACTCTCCCCAACAGAGAAGTAGTTTAACAGACAAAGCACAGTTCCCATTTTTATAGTCTATATTTCTAGAGAGGCTTACTAAGTTGTATGCTAGTTTAAAAAAAAGTAATTTTGTCTGGCAACAATCTTTTTTTAAGTCCCCCAATGACAACAGCAGAATAGAGACACTGATTAAAGCTGTCTGTGAAGGTGATTATCTCATTTTGATCAAATTCAAATGGCACCAGGATTTCAGGAATAATACATTTTGTGACAATATCATTAATCTCAAAGCAGACGTGCATATCAAAACTGAATCTTACTTAACATTCCAAAATGTTGCCACATAAATAATATACATCCTCCCTTTTTATTCTACAAGTTTGATGTGTACAGGAGACCTTTCTGTGCTCACTTTCAATATGAGAACTATGCAGGATGCCCAGAGATTTCCCTCTGAGGGATTTAAGAAGTGAGGAGAACCTTAGTATAAAGTCCACAGATTAGAGACAAGTCTGGAGTGAAGAGGTCACTTGTCAGAAGGTATGTACCTGCAGCTCAGAACTTTTGGCAGAGGTCATTCGCAGCCTTTTTCTGCTTGATCTTCCATCTGAATCCTCCTCAGCCATGGCAACAACTTTAGGATCAGACCAGGCTTCCTTCTGCACAAAGTTATTTCAAGATCACGGAACAATGATCATGATTGTTATAATATCCCATCATGATCACAAACCTTGAAGTTTTAAGCTTTTCTGTCTTGAATTATGTAAAAGAACATCCATCTCTCTAATCACTATAAGCTTATAACCCTGTGTTCGGTCATTTGTGCACTGGTGCATGTATGTGTGTACCTGGGCCTGCATCCAAAAAGGCCTAAGTGATTTCTGACTTCCACTAATTTAGAGAAATAGTTTCAGTGATAAAGTTTCTACAGTCAGTCTGAGTTCCACAGCTGATTGGGCTGCATATAGACACATGCATTACTTGTAAAGCTCATGGTGAACTTTTGTGTTATGCACCTGCTTATCTGTGTCCCACAGAGAATACAGATAAATGGGATCCTCCTGCACAGCCAGCAGTCTCATGTACTTTCCCATTAAGTTCAGGCAGCGAGCTCTGGTCTCCACGTTGTCCAGGGAGCGAGCACTGACTGCAGCCAGCTGGCCTAGAGCAATCTGCCCCAAGGTTATTCCCACACTCATCCATTCCTGGACAAGACACAGAAATTAAGGTCAGAAGAGGAGATGGATCACAAACAAAGTACTTACTTGCACTGACAAACTATTTGGATAAACAGACTCTAAATTTGATTGGATGTAGAGCAAATAGCTTTGGAAGCAAATGCAAACCCAGGTTTGATCTGTTTTTAGCTGATCAAATTTGACTTGATCGGCTTTTCTCGTTTCATGGGAAAAGATTTTCTAAAAGCTGTTAAGAGGAGGCAGCACTGGCCTGTGTGGAGGCAACATGAAGTACTCTAGTTATAAAATGTATCAAAAAAATAAACTGATTCCAGGCAAGACAGAATGAGACAGAGACAATGAATGGGGAGCTACATTCACTGGAAAATAAGAGTATTCTGTCCGCTCTATGAGAACAATAGAAGGGCTGAGATCAACAACATTTGTCATGCTCATAGCTTTGTGAGCCCTTCTCAGCCTCATAATGTAAATGATCAGTATTAAATGAGCAATTTCAACTTCAGAGTTCTGGGTGATGCAGTTGCTGACATCTTATTGGACTTTCCAAACATGCACTGACTGTCAATCAGCGCACCGGGAATGGATAACATTCTAATGCAGTATGACTGTCAAGACAGTGCAGAGATTTAGAGCAGCCTTTGCAAATGTGGATGTAATGAGAAGCAATGCATGTTAGTATAAAGTGCCATATAAGGCTCTCTCACATCCCTGAGGATCATTCTAAAGCAGAGCGGAGTAAGTGTATGCCGGCCCATGAAAGTTGGCACTATTCAAACATCTTTTGCACATGCATTACTAGAAATGTCTCGCCCAGCATTCTAGTAAGGAATCCCACAGAGGACTTGCTCTCAGCAGAGCTCACAGATGATGCTCTTAGTGCTTTGCATGTTAGCACCCCCAAGTGGCAGCTAACCTGCACAATCCTCTGACCTAATTGGTAGGGAAACATTCGGAACATGGATCTTGAACTTAATTAACTTTCCAAAACCTTAATTGCACATTGGAAAACATGACAAATGTAACTAAGGGTTTATGGGAGGATGGCCTGCTTGCATCTGATGTAGTTTATTTATCTATTTTTATTGCAGGTGTATTTTTCAATGCTTAAAATTTATTTCAGAGTCAAAAAGAGTATTTCTGTTTAAAAAAATAAACTCATATGTGCTAAACTACAGTACTGTGTAAACATTTTAAACAACTCCTCATTCCTTTATATTTTGCTAGGAAAATGGGAAATAGGAAGATGAAGTTGCTGCCAATCAGATGCTCTCCGGATGGTTCTGCATGATGGATGAAAATCCGACAGAACTTTGCTGCGTTCATAATTCCATCAATTTTGACAAGATCCCCAACACCACTGGCTGAAATGCAGCCCCAAAACATGACAGAGCCTCCACTCCACTTTTACAGATGGCTGCAGACACTCACTGTTGTACCTCTCTCCTGAACTCCTCCGTATGTATCGATGACAATTTGAACCAAAAATTTCAAATGTGGATTCATCACTCCATAAGACCTGAAGGCCAGCCACCCTTTTGGAGGAAGCTAATTTCTGCCACTTGTATACGTGATCTGGTTCTTCGGTCACTACCCAAAGCTCGTGACCACTAACAAAGTGATTCCCTCTGGTGAAGAGGGAAGTGCAAAAATGCTATTTTATGCAGTGTCAGACTGTGTTATCTTTGACATTTTTCAACTAAGATTCAACTAAAGAAATGAGAACAAATGATGAGTGTTTTTGCAACAGGCTGCTAGAAACAAAGTGCCTAAAGATACAATTTAAAATTGTTTTTTTGTTAAGTTGTCTGTTATGTATAGACTCAACACTGGTTCTTCCCTTGAGTTAGATGCTTTTTTATGCTTGAATGATTAATAAGTCAGCGTTAAACTAAAACTAACTAAAAAAAAAAACTGAGAGTAAACATTTTTGATAAACCTAAACTGAAACAAGAAAAGTGAAATGAAAAATTCTATACTATAATAACCTTTAGAGGGCTTGCATGGCAGCTGATGCAAAGTGTTATAACAAAAAATTAGGTGTTTACTGTGTTTGTTTGTAGGATAAATTCATTGTTTTTTGGTGTATTTAAAGGATTTGTTTACAACATGCAAAATATCTGTGCTTTAGCAGAATCTGATCATTTATTACAGTAACTGGTGTTAAAGGACAAGACTGTATCAAAGTAGGCATGTTTGACACTACCTCTCACATTTCTCAGTGTATGTCTACTGCCTAACCTCTTCTGTAGAATTAGGCTCAGGTGTGACAGCGTGAAATCTCCTCCAATGCTATTTCAGCTGAGGTCTTCTTCTGATGGGCCAAAGCTTGCTGTGTCTCCTCAGCACAGTGCTCCTCCAGCATGGACAGACAAAATTCAGCCAGGGCCAGCTGGAGGTGCAGCAACCTCTGTGTGGCTGCCAGTGACAGTCCATGTCTCTGACAGGGATAAAAACAGCACCAGCATAAAAATAAAATTGAAAAATCACACGCAAAATAAGAATGCAGGCAGCAGATTATAATGGAAATGGTAGCATACACATAACATGCAGTGTTTTTTTGATATCTTAACTTTTGGGCCTTTAGATAGTGCAGTGTGGCAAGTGGACCAGACAGAAAGAGTGGGGGAAAACATGCAGCAAAGGGCCTTGGTTCAGACCCAAACCCGGGCCACTACATTTTAGCCAGGTGGCACATGGACACCTGCTCACCCTGTACACCAAACTGGCACCTCGCATGTGTGTTGTTGTGTATGAGGCATGGGATAAACTCAGAGGACTCAAGGAAGTTTAATGAATATCTTTAAGTAATATGTTCTTTTTATAATCATTAAAAAAACAGTTGAAAACAAATATTCTCAAGTGATATCAAGAAACTTGAGGAGCACTGTGATGCTAAAAATATCTGATTGAACAGGTGTGCCCAGATTATAAAGATGAGTAATGCATTTTCCGTACAAATGTGTTCAAGGGGAATAAACAGGCTTTCCAAAAGTATAAGATTTTTGCCGAGAAGCATTGTTACAACAAAGAAACAATCAACCAAACACAAATTACTTTCTGTGCTAAGTTTATTTTCTCTTGTTTCCAGTGTTGGGTGTCAAACCTTATCCTGTATTGGGCAGCAGCGCCATCTGCTGAAAGCACAGTGTTACAGCCTGGATTTCAGCCTCCAATGGCTGAGCCCAACATTCACAGAAGATTTTTAGGCCCGAGCCAACCGAAGGGTCGGCGAGGAGCCTATTGTAATCGCAATGGGCGAATGAGCAAAAATGGGCGGAGTCACATGTGACGCGGTCGAAGTGGCCCCGGACCTCATAGGGACGTGCGCCATGTCGAGACGTTTCCGAAAATGTATATATGCGGGTCACTGGAAAAGCGCATTATTGGAATCGTTAGAATTTGTCATTATTAGGCCCGAGCCAACCGAAGGGTCGGCGAGGAGCCTATTGTAATCGCAAGGGGCGAATGAGCAAGAATGGGCGGAGTCACATGGGACGCGGTCAGAAGTGGCCCCGGACCTCATAGGGACGTGCGCCATGTCGAGACGTTTCCGAAAATGTATATATGCGGGTCACTGGAAAGGCGCATTATTGGAATCGTTAGAATTTGTCATCATTATTATTAGGCCCGAGCCAACCGAAGGGTCGGCGAGGAGCCTATTGTAATCGCAAGGGGCGAATGAGCAAAAATGGGCGGAGTCACATGGGACGCGGTCGAGAGTGGCCCCGGACCTCATAGGGACGTGCGCCATGTCGAGACGTTTCCGAAAATGTATATATGCGGGTCACTGGAAAAGCGCATTATTGGAATCGTTAGAATTTGTCATTATTATTTTTCTTCTTCTTCTTTTTCTTTCTCCGTCTATCCCCTCAAATTTGACCCCCTGAACATATACGAAAACTCACCATTTTCGCTACAGAGGTCAGGTCTGGCGAAAAATTGATTTTTTTAATGTCATCAAGAACCAACTCTAAAAGGGGGCTCCACGGCGCCCCCCGGAAAATTCATTTTCGGCCCTCTATGGGAGAGGCCACGATCAACTTTGTCGTAGAACCACGAAATTGGCGTCACACATAGATCATGTCAGGACAAGCAAAAAATCCTCTTGGAGCACCCCCACACAGCAAACAGGAAGTCAGCCACTGTGGCCTGAACTTTGCCCTCTGCCAATTTGGTGATGATGCACACCTCGTATTTGAAACATCTCCTCTTAGGGCGTTACACCTACAGACACCAAAATCGCTCAGCATAATCTAGACCAGTAGGCCATCAAAAGTTATTCAGGGTTTCATGAAAAAATCAATGGTTTGGTCGTTAGGGGGCGCTGAACTTGGCCTTCGTTTTGGCCTAAATTACACTCACCTTTTCTGTCATCACTCGTGCATGCTTTGCCAGATTTCTACCAAACTTTAATAACTTATGTAGGGTCCCACCATGAATCCATAAATGGAGAAACAATGGCAATTCCTGCAATAGCGCCCCCTACATAATCAAAATAAAATTTGCATGGAGCTTCAAAATTTTAGTTAGTCGTAGAGCTATGAAATTTGGTTTCCACATTCTGTATATGACCCTGATCAAAAAAGTCAATCAGACTCATGCCTCATTTTGCACGCCGCCCCCGTGACCACACCCCCAATTCCCCATTGGTTTTCAATGGAAAACCTAACATTTCTGTGTGACACACTTTTTTCAGGTGTTTTGAGCTGTACATTGATCACAAACATTCCCACTAAGGCCCATGATGATGTTCCTTTGCAGAGGGGCGTGGCCCTGGGGCCATGGCGAGCTTCGATCCTTCGCCATGACATTTCGTTTGCCTCTCAATCCCATATACTTTGTCCGATTGCCCTCAAACTTCACAAGTGTGATAATGACCCACCCCTGCACACATCCCTATGACATTATTGAATGACAGTCGCAGCGCCACCTAGTGGAACAAGTAACATGCTCTAATTTAAACAGTCATTGTTCAATCTGCACCAAACTTCACAAGCATGATAAGGACCCACCCCTGCACACATCCATATCACATTATTGACTGACAGTCGCAGCGCCACCTAGTGGAAACAGGATTCCAATGATGCATCCAATCTGCTTCAAACTTCACAAATGTGATAAGGACCCACCCCTGAACACATCCATAGGACATTATTGAATGCCCCTCTAGCGCCCCTAGTGGAACAAGTAAGTTGCTGTAATTTAAACAGTCATTGTTCAATCTGCACCAAACTTCACAAGTGTGATAAGGACCCACCCCTGCACACATCCACATGACATTATTGAATGACAGTCGCAGCGCCACCTAGTGGAAACAGGATTCCAATGATGCATCCAATCTGCACCAAACTTCACAAGTGTGATAATGACCCACCACTGAAGTCATCCACAGGACATTATTGAATGACAGTCACAGTGCTACCTTGTGGAAACACATAGATTAACAGCTCAAAATCGGGTTTTTACACTTGGCAGTGGAAGCGGCTCTCAGTGGGCTCGCTGGAGGTTTGCATGGTATGCAGGGAGCTCGCTGAGGATTTGCAGGGCTCAAAGGCGGTTCGCTTGTGGTTCGCGGAGGCTCACTGGCGGCGAGGGCCTTCAACGCCGCTTGCGGCTTTAATTAGGCCCGAGCCTCCCGAAGGGGTAGGCGAGGAGCCTATTGTATTCGCTCGCGCGAAAAACGAAAAAAGGTCAAAGCCGAGCGCGAAGCGCTCGGCTTTGACCACGGACCCTCAAACAAGGTAGGGCAGGTCGAACGCTTTCCGAAAACGTATATATGCGGGTGAATGGGACAGCCCATAATTGAAATCGCTAACGTCAAAAGTTAGCTTGCGCGACAAAATTGGGTCAATGATGAGCGCAACGCGCTCGTCATTGACCATGGACCTCACGAAAACGTTGGTCGTGTCGAGACGTTTCCGAAAACGTATATATGAAGGTGACTGGAAAGGCGCATAATTGGAATCGTTGGCGTTCTTCATTATTATTATTATTATTATTATTATTCTATCTGATTCTATGATCGCCAATTTGACTCCCTGAACATATATGAAAACTCACCAAATTTTGCATACAAGCCAGGTCTGGTGAAACATTGGATTTTTTAATGGTGCCATTAAAAAACTTAAAAAAGTGGCGAGATGGCACCCCTAGAAAATTGAAATTTTGCATTCCTATGAGAGGGCCAAAAAAAATTTGGCCGTAGAACCACCAAATTCGGGTCAGAAACAGACCATGTCAAGACCAACAAAAAATTACATTATGGAGTTGCCGCCCGACCAACAGGAAGTCAGCCATGTTTGGTTGAACTTTGACC